>JAQZBX010016394.1:0-36520 GCA_029593785.1 Cabassous unicinctus | reverse complement strand
GTGTGTGTGGAGGGGGCATGTGGAGGTGGTAAGTAGGTGCTGAGTGTGTCTGTGTGTGTGGAGGGGGCATGTGGAGGTGGTAAGTAGGTGCTGAGTGTGTCTGTGTGTGTGGAGGGGGCATGTGGAGGTGGTAAGTAGGTGCTGAGTGTGTCTGTGTGTGTAGAGGAAGCATGTAGAGGTGGTAAGTAGGTACTGTGTGTGTCTGTGTGTGTGGAGGAGGCATGTGGAGGTCTTATGCTGAGGATGTGACGAGTGTGTGTTTGTAGTGGTGTTGTGTGGACGAGTAGGGTAAGAGCCGTGTTATTTGCCCTGTTTCCTGGTGTGGGAATGATGTCCGTGTGGCGGGTGGTGGGTGTCGTGCCTGGAATGCCTGTACAGGGGGCTGTCCTGCCCCTCGTCGTCGTAAGCTGAGAATGAGGGGGCGGAAGCGCGGGGAGGACCTTCTGCAGACGGAACAGAATATTCATCTTTCTGAAGAGTGTCTGCGTTTCTGGAGGAAACGTGCCCTCTGTGATCTGCGAATCGGGAAGGTTAACTTGTGTGACTCCTTTCCCTTACAGAACCCCAGATATTGACCCCTTTACCAGAAAGCCCCGTCCCAGGGGCTTGTGTTCGCGAGAGCAGCCATCCTATTTCTAGAAGCAGCAATCAAGAATACCAGCTCCAGACTCATCAAATTTTTCTTCTTGCTTTGAATGGGTCTATTTTCATGTTTTAAGAGAGTAGAAGAAGTGGTGGGTTTGAGGAACCAAATCATTTAAGGAGTGGAAATCCAATTGAGGCAGAAAACTCTGCTCTCTTCAACCACAAAGGAGCCGTGTTGTCTTGGTTAGTCTTCTACGTGGTGTTAGAGGATTTCTTGGTCATTCAGATAATTTGTTCTTTTACAAAAAAAAAAAAAAAGAAAAAAAAAACCCAGGCTCTCTTTGGAGGTTTTTGAGGCCTGGGATTTGGAGGACAAAGCCAGGCTGCGGCCTAACCCCGTGGGTGAGCCTTGCTTCAGGACGGCAGGACTAAGGTTTCGGCTCTGCACCTGCTGAGGGCTCTGCGGTGGGCTCAGAAGAAGGCGTGCTGGTGAGGAGAGCCGCGTTCAGAGGCGCAGCGCGTTCCACTAGGAGGCCTGGGGAGCAGATGCCGGCCCCTTGCACTTGCACGCAGGAGACAGTGTGGGTGATCAATGACCTGACCGGGAGACGCCAGCGCCTCAGGCCTTCCCTCTGGAATGAAGCTGGTCCCGCATAGCTCTGGGAGTCAGCCTTTTCCATCCGCAGGGAGCAGCCAAGATCGGGACCTACAGTAGAGGCAGGAGGGAAGGCTTAACTTAACCAAAGGACAAGTGCAGCCAGATAGGCCCCCTGTTGCTTTAGAAAGAGACGGGGGCAGGAAATCAGGCTCCCAGGGGAGTGTGGCAGTAAATTGTCAATACCTTTCGAATGACCTAAACTTGCTTCCAGGAATTACACACACACACGTACACAAGTGTCCATGCATGTGCACGTGAGGGATTCTCGAACGTGCCTTTAGCGTGGGCCTTTTCTCTGAAGGGCCCCAGCAATGCTGCAGGCAGCCTATTGCACAGGAGGCTGGGCAGGGAGAGGCACTGGGGGTCTCGGCCTCAGCAGCCTCCTGTCGTCACATACTCTGTTGTCTGCCCGAGGAGTGTGAGTCTGCTTTTTCCATATATAATTCAATGCTGTTAATGAAATTCACAGTCTTGTGCTACCACCACCACCATCCATCACTAAAACTTTGCAGTCTACCCCAATAGAAATTTGGTACAATTTAAGTATTAACTCCCCATTGCCTACCCCCAACCCACCCCTGGTAACCTATATTATAGATTTTGATTCTATGGCTTTGTTTATTCTAATTATCAATGAGATCATACAATATTTGTTCTTTTGTGTCTGGCTTATTTTACTCAACATGATGGCGTCAAGATTTTTCCATGTTGTTACATGAATCAGAACTTCATTCCTTTTTAATACTGAATAATATTCCACTGTATGTATATAACATTTTGTTTATCCATTCATTGGTTGATGGACACTTGGGTTGCTTCCATCTTTTGGCAATTGTTAATAATGGCACTATGAAAAATATTGGTGTGCAGACATCTCTCCATGTCCCTGCTTTCAATTCTTTTGGGTATGCATATAGTAGCGGGACTGCTGGGCCATGTGGCAGTTCTATACTTAGCTTTCTGGGGAACTGCCAAACTGTCTTCCACAGCAGCTGCACCCTTTTCCATCGCCACCAGCAGTGAATGAGTGTTCCTATTTCTCCACATCCAGTCCTTTCTCTCTTTTCTCTCTTTTAGGCCCTTATGTCTGAAGAATCTAAAAACAAAACAAACACACACAAACCAGTCATGTCTAGGACTTGAAACCTGTAGTTCCTCCATAACAATCAAATGTGTTGGAACGGAAAATTTCGTGTGGTTTCTACTTGATTTAACAGAATATATTATGGGTCTGCTGAATGGTGAACTGCCACCTGCAGGGAGTCAGTACTGGTTAATTCAGCTCAGGGGCGCTGACTCAGAGAGACCTGGGAGTGCGTCTCTGCTCTGTTACTGGATGATTGAAAAGCATGGCAAGTTACTTTACCTTCCTAAGATGCAGCTTCCTCAGTTGAAAGGTGGGCTGAGTCACCTCATGGAGCCCACGTAAGATGACCCCGTAGAGCAGTCAGCACGTTGCTGGCATGTAGAGAGTACAATAAAGCATAGCTGTTTTTATTATGATTAGTATGTGTCTTCACACTAAGCACCCCAGTCAAGTTCTTTAACTTCTCTAATCCCCAATTTCCTTAATCTATGCAACGGAACTCATTCTAGGATCTTCTTCTTGGTCTGTTACAAAGATTAAATGAGGCAATGCATGTTAAATGGCTGAGGGTAGGACCTGGCACAAAGCAATCCTTCAATAAATGTGAGTTGGTTTTGTTTTGTTTTGTTTTTTTAATGATGATGTATTCCTATTTCTCCAGGGACTGGTAACCCCAGAGGGGATAAATAGCCAAAGTAAGTCATTTAACTATGGGATCAAACTAGATAGGCTTGACCTCAAAACCCATGCTCTTCCCACTCTAGCAAACAATGGGGAAACCAAGATGATTGAGACAAAGTTCTCCATCATCTGAATTCCGTATTCTAGTGAGCACGGCTCTCTAGGGTGTGAGGCAGAAGTGCCCTTGAGGACCAAGGAATGCAGGAGAGCACGTGCTGGGGAGACCAGAGCAAGACGAGCCTTGCCTGGGAAGGCTCGGCTGAGGGGGTCACCCTTCCTTGCCTTCTGCGGCTGTCCCCTGAACTGATATCAATTGTGAATTCCAGGAGCGCAGTCTCAAAATGAATTTAATATTTCTCCAGATGAGAAAAGGTGCCCTGAGGGAAGAAAGCCTGGTTGGGCTCTGACATTCAATTTCCAAGCACTTTAGTTTCTGAGAGAACTCTGAAGATGCCTGCGTAACCCACTTTTCTGCTCCATTTCCCCTGCTCCCTCCCTGCGCCCCCACCTTTCCCCCTGCAGGCTGCTGCTCAGGCCACAGGCCACGGGTTCTTTCAGAAGTTCACTCAGCTCTGGGCCCTGGAGCTGAATTCCTGACCTGGGGCTTTTGCTCCGAGCAGGAAGGCCAAACTGGAGGGATGCAAAGTGGAAAGAGGAAACCACACTTCCCTGCTCTCCTCTTCTTTAATCCACTGGCCAAAATGGAAAGGTATTACGTTTAAGGAGAAAGGCGTGAGAGGACCCAGCAAAGTCCTTGTAGTTTGGGTGATAATTTCGTATTCCACGGAGTAAAGAGGCGCCCCTCCATCGGCTGCTGCGTTAACACTTGGAGCTGTCTGGTGCATTTGCCCGCAGGAACACTTAAGGGCTTTCCTGAGAGCTATCTTCTGAGAAAGCTGTAAAGAAGAGTTAGGTGGGCAGGTGCTGGCGGAAACCATGCCGCGTCATCCCTGGCACTTTATCAGCAAACACCAAAGACAGCTTGCTCAAGGTATCAGGGCAGAAAAGGGCTGTCACTTCCAGCCCGCCCAGAAGCAATTTCTCCTTGTGCATGGGCCAGAGCTGCTGTGTCTGCAGGCCGGTGGGCTGGCCTGGACGGCTGCAGAAGGCTAAGCAGAGCCGGCAAGTCAGGTCCACACCAATCTTTCTACGTTAGTCCATAATTTCACCTGCGTTTTGATAGTAACCGTATCACACTTATTCCTTTGTGTGTGTACTTCCCCAGTTTGGCTATAAGCTCCTTGAGAAAAGAATTATTTTAGTCAACCCAGTTTCTGGCTCAGGGAAGCTGCTCTGTGTTAGTATCACATAGTGAGTGGTAAAAACAAGGATTTTGGTGGGAGGCAGTCTGAGTGAGATGCTTGTTCTGCTGCTAACCCTACATATGGCCTTGGCAAAACTCCCTAACTTCTCTAAGCATCACATTCTTCATCTATAAAAATCAGGCTGACTTATAGCGCTTAGTTCAAAAGCTGAGCATATGAATTAAAAGAGATTCGGACTGTCCTGAGTACAGTGCCAAGCACCCCGAACCCCTCCACCTGGTGTCAACCACTACCAGTTATTATTATTATTATTATTGCCATTATTGTTTTAATGTTTAAAGCCCGTAGAAATGAGAATGGGAAGCAATTATGTGTTACAACGAGTGTCTTCCATTTTTGCTCTGCTTCCTTTCCTTCCGAGTCTGACGTTGGCTACCGTAGGAAAATGATTCGCTTAGACAGTGGTTTTCTGGCAGGCATCGAAAGAAATTTGGAAGGAGATGTGTCCCTTCCCTCTGGCTTCCCACCCATCTTCACCCGGCAGCCCATAAGCTCTCGGTCACAAAGACAGATACGCTCATGGGCTTGTTGTTGAATTTCACTGTAGCTAAGACACCCAATTACCCAAAATGGATTTTGGCATCTTCCCTACCTGGTAATGTACATTAGTAGGATTTGAGCTTCCACCCAACTTGAGAGAAAAACATGCTTCTTCGAATGCTGCTTTTGTCTGACCTTCTGTTTTTCTTCCCTGGCACTGGAAGGTTGCTAAATTCTGGAATTTTTGGGTAAATTTTTCATAACATTTTATTATACCTAGATTGTACCACTAATGTTTTAACTGCATTTGTTTTATTGTCCAGCCATCCAACTACCTGTCCATCTATCCCTGGCAAGATTTCATACAGCTCTCTATGCCTTTTAATGTCCCCTTTGGACAAATATTCTCATCTCTTTTCTGTCCCAGACTCACCACAAATGGGCCATTGTCTTTCCCAGGCCCTTGTGGTTTATTTGACTTCCAAAATTCACCCCCCTATTCTGGCATATTGATTTTCTAGATTGTGGAATATATAATTGACTCTTGTTATCCATGGTAGTTACATTCTATAAAGTCACTATGGGCCTCACATTAGCCAATACCAAGCCGTTGTTCCCAGAGGGAAATACAGGGTTAGGTTCCTGTGTGCCTCTGGTCACAATATTTTCATCAACTGATGAGGACATAAATTTGGTTTATTTATGTGTGTCTGTTTAAAGATGCATTATTTAATATATATTGCTGACTCATTAACAAAGAACTCACAGCCAACAGCTCTATCCCCCAGACCTGAGCAAGGCTGATCTCTCTCCACACAGAACATCACAGACACACTGGGCAGCAACTCAGCGGCATGCTTGAGGACCATATTAAACAATGTACTCACCAAGAAAAGGTACAAAAATGCAAGAAACATAACACTAAACACACTGCAAAGAGGACGTTAGTTTACAGTCTGGGAGCTGAAACAAGAAGGCCAAGAGTCACCTGGTCGACCTCAGCTGGGATCACGTGTGCCAGGCAACTCAAAATTTTCACTGCTCTTAGCATGTCCACAAATGACTGCAAAAGTCCTGTGAGTATTGATTTTGGAGTTACAAATAAATTTTCATGAGTAGGTGAATTCACAAATATAGAATCCATGAGTAGTGAGGGCAAATTCCATATTCCAAGTATGGAATCCATGAGCATACACACACACACACACACACACACACACACACACAAACACATACACATCTTGGTCCTTACCCATTTAAGTGACAAAACTGACCTTGGTCTGTGCTGTTTCCTGAACATTCTCTTGCCTGCAGCCTTGTTTTTCCACTGACATCATTTTTAGCAACATCGGGATCCACATAGATGACCAGTCCTGGCCCTGCCACCTCCGTGATCTGGTCCTCCATCCCACCTCAGCCACTCACTTACCTACAAAACCTGCACCCATGTCACCGTCTCTGCTCCCAGCTTCCCACTATCTGACCACTATTTTTTATCCTTCTGCATTACCTAATTTAGTACTCAACTCTAGAAAGTCTTCATGCACATCAGAGCCTCCAATCCATCAGTCTCATCATTTTCTTGTTCTTAACCATATCCTCAAATCCTTAATGATTTTTTCATCTAGCACATATTTTGTGGCCCATCCTTATAATAGTCTTTTGCAAGCACTCATAAGTTGATTATTTTTTCAATTCTCCCTACCCAATGTAACTGTGTTAGTTAGAGTAGGCTATTTGTCATAATAAACAGACATCAGTGTATCATGGTCCCAACTGAATAAAAATTTTGTGGTGTTATAACAGTCTTGGTTTACTCATTGTACTGTGGCCCTCCTCCAAGTAGTCATTTAGGAATCCAGGCTAAGCGAAAGCTGAACTTTCTTCAACATTCAGCCTCCAAAGTTACCGTGGAGCCATCTCCAAGGTTTCTCTGAGGCTTGGCCCTCAAAGCAAGAAGAGAAAATTGGTATAGAGGAGCAAGTGTTGGAGATTTCTAGAAGCAGGGAACATCCCCTCGTGTTTCGCTCCCGGAACTCAGTTGTATGGTCACACCTACTTTTAAGGGAGGAAAAAATACAGTCTGTCTCCAATCCCTGGAAGAAGATAAGAACTTGGATTTTGGTGAAAAGGTAGGAGCCCCTGCCACAGTCTCCCAACTGGTAAACACCAATCTTGGTTAAAAGCCAACATTGTATTTATTCTGCAAGTTTTCCTGAGCTGCAGAGCATTGCTAGAGACCACTAGCCCCACCTTAAATTCATGGCCACAAATATCAAATGGGTATCCAATACTTCCAAAAATCCCATTGCACTTTTCTCAAATGTTTTCTTTGCCCCTTTCCAAATGATGATTTTTCCTTTTTCACCCTGCTCACATCTCTTTCTTACTTTTCACCTCGCCTACTGCTAATGTCTTTGCTTCAGACTTCATTGAGAAAACAGAAACAACTGGACAAGAAACTTCCAATGTTCTCACCATGAAAACTACCAGGTAGTCACAGCCTGCACCCACACGGCCTTCCTTCCTGCTGCCAGAGACACTGGGTCTCTGCTCCTGTTATTTCTCCACCTCTGCTCTGGACCTAATCTCTTACCTCCTCAAAAACCTTGCTCCCATAATTGTCTCCTTAATCATCAGTTTCTCTCTCTTTAGTGGATAATCCCTTTCAATATATAAATATATTTTTAAATGTCCTATCTTAAAAGAGAAAATAAAAACCCTTCCTAGATTCCTGCCCACCACTCAACTCCTGTCTTATACTCTGCTCCCTTTCACAATTACACTTCTTGAAAGATACATCTATAATTGCCATCTCCACTTCTTCACCTTGCATTTTCACTTTCTCTCCTCAATCTACCCCAAACAGGCTTCCACCCCACCAGTCCACTAAGACTATCCCAGTTAGGGACACCAGTGACATCCATGTTGCCAAATACAATGGTGGCTTCTTGGCTCTTATTATACTGGCCTTAGGGTCTCTGGAATACTGTCCCCTTTGCTCTTTGCTGGTCTACATGGGGCTGCTGCTTTGATATTCAGACCTCACAATTGCCATTGTTTCCTCATTAGACAAGCCTTCTATGCCTGATCTGAAGTGAGCACCTGGTCATTGTCTTTCACACTGTGGTCCTCTTTTAACTCTCAGATCGCACTTAGCATTAATATAGATTTTGTCTCTGACTCACTTGTCCGTTACTTCTCACTATTTAAATGGAAGCTTTAAGAGAGCAAGGGCCTTGTCTTGTCACTGTAAGTCCAGTGCCTAAAGCAAGGATCTTAACTCAATTACTATATATTGAAAGATAACACCTATATTTGGATCAATTTAATTTCACAACTATTTGCTGAAAATGTTCTTTGAGGAGGGAGTTCTGTTGTGTATTGTAGGATACAAACAGATGAATGTTATATTGCTTTAGTCCATTGCAAACTTCAGTGCAGTAGGGAGGAGGTTACATTCACCAAGAAGTCAGGGTAAAGTTGAGTACGTAGACACATAGATGGTCATTTTCCATTGTTACATCTGTGAGAGACCTGCCCTGCACTGAGACCACCCAGGCAACTTTTTTGTCTCCAATTTATTCATTTTCCCTTGAAATGGTGGACATTGACCTTCTCTTCTCTGGGCTTCTACAGGGCAGGTGTTATTTGACTGGAGATCACAGGGTCCAATACAATGTTAGGCAAAGAATAGATCCCACCAATGGCTGATTCAGAAATTGTAGGATGCTAATTAAAACCTTGTTTGCCCCTTTGCTAATTTAATGACATTCATGTTATAACTGTGTTTGAGTTTAAATATCACTGAAGTTTTGATGTATTTCATAATGTAACTAGAAAAAACGTACTTATTTGTTTGTTCGAAGAATTCTGAGCCTATCTCCATACCAAACTTTGTACTAGATAGCAATAGACAAAATAGATGGAACTTGTGCCCTCGTGGAACTTATTGTCTAGTGGGGTAAGGCAGGGAAGACAAAAGGGTGTGAACTCAAAGCAAAATAGTGCACATTGTTATTTCATAATTGGTTGCATCTAGAACTTTGCATTTTTGCAATAATTCTAGAGCTTTCCTATGATAAAAAGTCATTGGTAGTCCCACTATTCTTGCCACTAGTGTCCTGCATCCCTGTGGTAGCTTGAAGCTGTATGTACCCCAGAAAAACATGTTCTTAAATCTAACCCATTCCTGTGGGTGTGAACTCATTGTAAGTAGGACCTTTTGATGAGGTGACTTCAGTTAAAGGGTGACCCACCTCAGTCAAGATGGGTCTTAATCCTATTATTGGAGTCCTTTATAAGAGAATGAAATGTGGACACAGAGAAAGCCATGAAAGCAAGAAACTGAAATCATTGGAACCCGGAAGAGAAGGGAGAGACCAGCGGTCACGGCCATGTGCTTGCCATGTGAGAGAGGAGACCAGGGTCGCCTGGAAGAACACATAGCCTTGATGATGCCTTGCTTTGGACATTTTCTCAGCCTCAAAACCTTAAGTGGATAAATTCCCATTGTTTAACCTGATGCATTTTATGGTATTAACTTTGAGCAGCCAAGGAAATGAAAACATTCACTAGGGGGAATTTCTTGATGACATGGCTGCATCAAGTACAGTCAAAACTGTGGCCAGGAAATAGAAATGACCCCAAAACACAAACAGGAAAAAGTTAAAGGATAATGACATTTTGGAATCTGAACTGAACAGGCCAAATCCTAATTGCTAAGGAGGCGTTATTTTATACAAAGGATCTCGTGATACTAACCATCATGGTTTCTCTGATTTTTCAATTTGCAATCAAGTTTCTGGTAGAAGTAATTTTGTCTGCAGGTATGGAAAATACACATTGATTCCTTCTAACTTGAAAAACCATCTGGGAACTGAAAAAAAGCAAACACATCTTTTCTCTTTTTCAAAATAAGCATGAAGAGATGGATGAAGATCACTTGTGTGGCTAATCATTACTTAAAATGGGAAAAAAAGATTTGTTTGGCTAAAATTATCCTGAGACAATCCTGCTCCTCAAATGTCCACTCTAGAGACTACTCACCTCTAGGACTTTGCTTTATGAGCTTAGTCAAATGAAACAACCAGACCACCATCTGTGGTTTTCTTCCTTAGTTGTAAACTTATATTTGAAAAAATAAAAGACATCATGTACTTTTTAAAAATGAATCCTGTACTCAAGATATTTCCAGGATGGGGTGCTAATGTTTGCAAAACAAGATGTCTGATTATAAAAAGAACACAAAAAATTAGATCAAACCTCTTTGACTAGTACCTTATATCATTTCTTAAATGAAATCTTTAAATGAACCATATTTTATTGTAATCCATCTTTCGTAGGTGAATTTGACCCTGGAATATGTCTCTTAAGGAGCTCTCTAATTGAGAGACATACTGAGGTTATAAATGGGAATTCTTTCTGTATAATCCACACTGTAATCTTGGCAACATTAAAATGAAAGCTTAAGTGGAAAAGAGATACCAATTAATACCAAACCTTAAAGAGATAAAATACTGAATATTTACTATATTCAATAAGTCATTGTTCTCAGTAAGTTACATGTATTAATTCACCTCATTTCCATAACATTCCTAGGAGGTAGGTATAATTACTAGCATTCTTATTTTACAAATAAAGAAACCAACTGGCAGAAGTGAGGTAATGTGCCACAGTAAGCACAGTCCTTAAATAGAGAGCCCTTTCCAGAGTCTGTTCTCTAACCAGTACCCTCTACTCTCTACTGTCCTGCTAATCTAAATGACCAGCCTCCCAAGTTCAACATAAGTCCAGTCTGTGACTTGTTAGTAAGATTTCTTGAGTGCTTGCTATACTGATACTGATTTAGGGTGGCATTTCCAATCTTATCACAACGCTTCCGAATAAAGAAAAGAAACCATGTGTCTTGCTTCAGTTAAGTACTTGGAATATTTCGAACATGGACTATCCTTGTTCATAAGCATTCCCTTTTCCTTCTTCTCTTCCTCCCTCTTTCCCTTCCTCCCTGATTATTTTCCTTGATTCTTTCGCTCTTTTTCTTTCTTTCTGTCAAAGCATGTTAGCTGCTGTGAAGTGCAGGGAATGCAACCAGTGCTTTGGGGGAAGACAGGAAGTAGCTGTGTAGGATCCCAGGGGTTTTGCATTTGTTCAGGTTCTTCCATCTGCAAATGGCAGGAACCCACCTGGAATTAGTGTGAACTGTAAAGGAGATTTGCCATGGGTGTCTCTTGGATCCCATTGTCAGGACCGTGGTGGAGCTCAGGAATAACTGATAGACACTGGCCAGGGATTCAGGCACTCAGAGCTCCTCTAGCCATTGCTCATCTTTGCTTCTCTCTTCATGTCCTTTTCATTCCTCAGTGAAGAGCCGAAGAAGGGAGTGAGGTCAAAACAAGGGCTTAGGAGCCAAAGTGCAGACTTTGAATCTGAGCTCTGAGCGCTCCATGGTGACCTCGGGCAGGTTCCTTGACCTTTCGGTGCCAGTTTCCTCACCGGCAAAATGACAAAATGACATTAATCCTAACATCTGTCTCATGGAGTCCTTACTGCACAGTTCTTAGCACAGTCTCTGGCACATACTGAGCACTCAGCAGGTCTTAGCTATTTTTCTTTCTCACAGAGGTAGGGGTAGGCTTTCTCCCAAACAGGAAAAGCTCTCGCTGACCTCCTTTCTGCCTCTGCCCCCTCCAGGCAGGCTCTCCTCAGCTCTCTCACAGCAGCCAGGTTGATCTTTTAAAAAGAAACTGCTGCCCCTCCTCTCAGGACCCTCTAGCGGTTTCCCACCTTTCTCAGAGTCTCAAGGCAGCACAAGGTCAGCCCTGGCCGTGCACCCTATCCTAACCCTAAGGCCCCGGACTAGCTCTCCTTCCTCTCTTCCTCTCACATACTCCCCTCAGGCCACGCTGGCTTCCTTGCTGTTCCTTGAGCACGCTGAGCAAGTTCCTACCTCACAACCTCTCCATTTGCTCTTCTCTCTGCCTGGCGACCTTACCCCCTATACCCCTAGCTCTCTTACTTTCTTCAGGTCTTAGCTCAAATAATACCATTTCTGTGAGGTATTTCCTGCCCCCCATATTCAAAATAGCATCCGTCCTACGACACGCACACATTCATTCTCTCTCTTTCCCTCTTCAGCCTTCCTCTGTTTAGTTATTCTTCATATCACGCATCACCATCTGATGTGTTATATATTTACTTACTTAGCTTCTGTCTCCCTCTACTCAAAGGCAGGGACTTTTGCTGTTTCCCTCACTGCATGGTGCCTATAATATAGAAGTTGCTCAGCAAACCTTTGTTGAGTTAGGGACTCGATGGAAAACACCACTTACGGAATTTACAGTTCTGTCACCAGGGGAGAGAGTGGCTCATCGGCTCCAAGTCCAGAATTTCCAGGAAAGGGGTTCCTTGGCTGATCTGGGTCTAAGGCCTCCTCAGTGGCTGGGGCAGGCTCACATGGTGATGTGGCTGCTGTCACCGCTCCTGTGACTGTAGAATGGACAGAGGGGACCAAGCCCAGAGCAAGGCTTGGCTGAGCAGAGGAGACAGTGGGTGCCGAACAAAGAAAATCACACAGCCCTTTCCTCCAAGGCGCTTACATATGGCAGCTTCATCCTTTCCCCTCTAGTTTTGAATTAACGAAGGGCAGGGCCATCTCAACCCAGGAAAGCCCTTTATGCCTTTACCTTGAAGGTCACTTCCATCCTACCCTACAATCAGGCAGCAAGTATTTACTGAGTAGTGATTGCCTGCCAACAGCGTGCAGTAAGTACCCTGAGAGGTAGAGAGATAGACATGCAAAGTGGAGAAGCAGATTAGGGAGTCATTTACATCCTGGGGAGAGGGGAAGTGCTGAGAGCAGATGAGCTCTCAGGGAAGGCAGGTGGAGAGGGGAGAGACTGGAACCCAGTCTCAGGAGGCTCCTCCGCAGAGGGAGGAGGCCGGTGAAGATGCGCCAGCTGGAGCCGGGCGGTGACAAACTTCAGGGAGCCCCGGCTCTGCGCAGTCCTGGGGGGACCTGTACAAGGAGGGCCTCCCGCAAATGCCACGTAAAGGGAGGAGACTGACCCCGGAGAGGGTCATTTTGAGGACACAGGTTCTGTTTGGCCCAAACTTGCTTTCTCACTCTCTAGAACAAGGCTCTGCTTTGAAAACAACCCCAGGGGGTGTACATGTTAATAAAACACTCCGGTTCTGAATATACGCGCTGCAGCCTCTGACGGTTGTAAAGAGACAAAACCAATCTCTCCGCCTCCCAAAGCGAGAGGACAGCTGGTACAGGAGGCTTATCCTTCCTTGCACGAGGTAGGTTACTATTAGTTATCTTAACAAGCCTCAGTGAGGCATCTTCAGTGCTTTTGAGAGATCCATAAACACGATAATTTCAGGAATACATGGTATCCTTAGGGATATATTCAAGCACAGAGTTCTGGAAGCGTACGAACTAAATTGATAGACTTTAAAAAATGATTGACAATTACCAATAGCTGGAGGTTTTAAAACTTAATTCTTGCACTCTGTGAATACACGACTTCAACGTCTATTTCTTAGAGGGCTCATGATTCATCCACTGTAGAAGAAACACTTTAAAAAAATTTTAAGGGAAATTTTGTGAACAAAATAAACCAGACCAGACCAAATGCTTGTTTGATAACTGAGTTACCTGCTGTTTTCTTGGTTCCTCTACTGTGAGCCCTCCCACCAAGCCAATGGCGCACTTGTTCACCCACCTATGTATGAGGCATCCTGTGATGGAAAAAGCCCATCCTTTGCACTTAAGGGAATTAACAACTAATACGAGAGGATAAGATGGATACACAGATAACTATGATATGGTGGAAATGACAAAATGTCCAGGATCCTTCTCATCCAGGTAAAAATTAATGCTTTTTAATAAATCATAAATGAAGGCATTGCCTGGAAAAGTATATGTGACTTCAGAGGAAGGAGAGGTGACCTCATAAAGTGACAGCATATACCTTCCTGTTGGATATGGAATTGGAGGGGAAGGAAAGGGTGTGGCATGCAGAGATGAAGGGGGGAAAGGATAGTGTACATTTAGGGGAAGAGTATGGGAAGATGCATGGGAATGGGCTCCACAAGCTGTTCAGGTCACTGTGAGCCTGGGATACCTGAAGAGGCTGAGGATTCCACACTGGCAGGTTTGCAGCAGATGGCATGCTAGCCTGCTCAAAGGATGTCAAGGGTGTCTAGACATAATAAATTGTACAGAGGTCAGCTGTCTTGGTTTGCCAGGGCTGCTATGGTGAATACCACAAATTAGTTGGCTTAAAGAATAGGAATGTCTTGCCTCATGGTTTTGGAGGCTACAAGTCCAACATCAAGGTCTCGACAGGCCATGGTTTGCCCTGGAGTCTGCAGTGTTCTGGTGCCAGCTTGCCACAATCCTTGGGGTTCCTAGGCTTGCACCTCTGTCTCCGTCCCTTGGCCATCTGTCTCCTTGGCCTGCTCTGGCTGTCTGCACCTGAACTTCCTCTGCCTTATAACATCTCCAGTTATATGGGTTGAGTCACACCAAATCAATCCGACCTCATCCAGATAGGACCTCTCAAGATCCTATTCACAAATGAGTCCAGACGTTAATGAATAATAACATCCTCAAAGATCCTATTTAAAATTGGGTTCACGTCATAGGAACGCAGATTAAGACTTGAACGTGTCTTTATGGGGGACATGATTCAATCCCCAACATCTGGCTGTCACATGTATATAAGTCACTTTATTAAATGGGTTCTTCAAAACAATTTTGTGACTTTTGCAACCAAAAGCTTAGGCAAGATAGAGACAATCTATAAAGAGCCTTAATGCCTGACTTTGATAAACAACGATGTACACAATTATATATATTGTATTGTTATTTTGAAATTCTTTAACAAATATAAAATGTCTACAGAAACCAAAATGATGCATGGTTTCATATGCATAGTCCCATTGGAACCTTTCTGTTTTAAGAAAATGATTGCTATTCAAAAGAGATTTCATGATTTCATATACCTCAAATATATGCAAGGGGGATATTCTCTTTTGTTCTCAGCTTTTGTTTTGGCAAATTGGATAAAAAATTGGGAACCTATTTCAAGCATATTGTGTCTGAAAATTCTGAAATGGAGGCTCACCTAGGAAAGCCTTACTTTGTAAGCCATGTAACAGCCTGCTGTATTCTATGACCTCTTCTTATACTGTGAAGCTTAGGTATCAGTCCCATGGGGGGTGGGGACAGAAACACGGCTGACTGGCGGAGCTGTTTTATTTGAATATGCCAACAAGTCTAAACAGACCATTTTATTGGCTTACTATAGTATAGACCAAGCTTCTACACCATTTGTTGGCTTTATAATATTTAACTACTTTATATGCTATTTGAAATGAATCAGGGCATAAATAAATAACTGTCTTTAAAAATGATATGCCAGGGAGATAGCAAGTTTAGTCTCAGCTGAAGAGGTTATCAGTCCACATCTGAAACAAACGTGAATTTATTGAATTTATTCCTTGATAAGCAGGGCAAGACGTCCTGGTGGGACGCAGTCTTTCAGAGTAAGAAAGCAGCCCTGACCTTGTAGCAAGGTTCAGGAAGCCTGGAGTTCAGGGACTGGCAGGTTTTCAGAAGCAGGAATGTCCGGATATTGGTTGACCTTTAGCTGTGGAAGCCTGGTTCCTTGGAAATCATTTTTGTTCATTGGCTGATTTTCAGAAATATCAGGCTGTCAATGATCAGCCAGCTTTGAGAAGCATGGTTACTGATGCCAAGTAGTCATTGATCAATTAGGATGGATTTAAAATTCGTTCTGGTGATTGCTGGCTGCTCTGGCCAAGGAAAAATCAGCCCTTTCCTCTGAGGAGAGGAACTTTTACTGTCACTAGAAACCATTGTTATCATCCTCCATGCCTAAAATGTTAAACTCTAGTCTCACCATTTTCTTCCATGTTAAAGAATACAGTGAGAAAGGGATACAATTCTTTTTACAAGATTAAGAATGAAAAAATACCAAATATTAAAATAGGCTGTCAGATTTGTTGACAGGTGAAGATAACAAATGATATATGAATCATTACCTTTTGAATTAAAATTTTATTCTTCTGATTATATTATAGTCCTAGAACAGTCTAAGTTTGAATAGATATTTGCATTGCCTTTCAGATTATCTATAACACGTTCATTTACTTCCAGATCGGCTTCTTCTGTTGGAGAAAAATGGACACAAAAATTTGAATTAGTTTGACATATTAGTTTGGAAAAATAAATGCACAAAAGAGTGTCAGGTTTAAATAATTATCCTTTTTAATTTCCCTTTGTAAAAGCTCTGGTTTTGCAAGAACCTTGAGTTCAGAGGCTCTGCACTAATGAGTACGGTATGGAAGCTTTTCACTAATGTGTGGCCTTAAGAAGACTGTGTGGAGGAAGAGATAATTTGAGAATGACCAAAGACATTCTGAATGAAAAAATTACTTTTTTTTCCCTTCAAAAATCAGTGTGGGACTAAACATTTATATTCTCTATATGTATCAAGATGAACACATTCTCTGTGGGGGATATCGGTCCCTCTCGTGGCGTCTTGTGTAGGAATCTGGAGAATTTGTCATATCATACCTCTCAGACCATTCTCAGGACCTCTAAATTATTCTTTCATTTTTATACCCTTTCAGTTGCCAACAGGCTGTGTGGTCCTCTGGGGCGCCACAGAATTGTTACGAAAAGGGCAAAAGTGTGCTTGCCACAGTGAGAGACTAAGGGGCACTCTGCTGAAATGCGTATTAAGGAAACAATTGGCACAGGAAGGGGTAATGAGGGAATCACCTGGGGGACGACGCATTAAGGTGCTCAGGAAGGGAGTTCGGAAGGAGCCAATGGATGGCAATTTCGGGCAGCAACGGAGCAGCAGCGCATCAGATTCGGACAGGGATGCGGAAAAGCGCGGGGGGTGAGCCTGCGGCAGGGGTCATGTCTGAAATCATTTCTCATTTCTGTTAATCCTAAAAATGCAGTAAGGAAGTGGAAAGGGAGAAAATGAGGCAGAGAGAAGGTCCTCTCTTGATGTCTTTCTCCCCCTGCTGGAGACACACCTTTGAGCCCCTCCATGTGCTTGTAATCAGTCTCCTTAACATTTTCTTGCTTAATTGCATCTTGTGCTTTATTGTTCTCTAATTGTTTCGGGCATGTCTAAGGCATGTTTCCTGGAGGGCAGAATGGCATTCACTCTCTCAGTCCTTTACAACATACCTAAGCACAGAGCTGAGGCAAGCTCTCACTTCGGACTCGACTGGCTGACGGATTGAATGGAAGTAAACAGATGACTGGTAAGAAGAAATTTGCTTCACAACTGTTGCCAGATGGGTATGAGAAAAGTTATGGCTGTCTCCCCTCCTTGGGCCTCAGTTTGACAATCTGTAAAATGTGGTAAATAAACTTCCCCAATACTAGCATTACCCCAGAAGTCCAGGAGTTTTATGGCCAGGAATTCCCGCCTACTGTTTGCAAAGTGTTGGTAGCATTTCACAGAGAAGCCATGGCCGTTGTTGTTTTTTTTTAAAAAACAATTTATTGAAGGATATCATTCATACATGAACATACACAAACAACAAGTGTTCAGTAAACATTGTGAACTTACAAAACAAACATGCATAACATCATACAGGGCTCCCACACATCACCCCCCCACAAACACCCTGCATCATGGTGAAACATTTGCTAACAAATTATAAAAGAGCGTCATCAAAGTATTACTACTAACTGTAGTCCGTATCTTACTTCCCTATACCTTTTCTTTAAGGATTTTTGTATTTATTTATTTACTTTTATCCATTTTTACCACCCCCCTCCATTTTTGCTGTGCCTTTCATTTTAATGCCTCGGAAGAGCTAATACGAGGTGACTTCTTTTCCTGCATTTATATTCTTTTTAAAAAAAATAGTGAAATAGTGAAAGCATCTTGAGAAATGTTATACTATTTTATTTTTGGTTCTCAAATTTATGCACTGCCTGGATTTGTGTACCCCCTCGATAATGAGGGAACATCACCGGTTGGAAGATAACAATAGCTCCCAAACAGGGTGAGAAAGTCATTTATCTTTCTGTTTCCACTCTGCCGACAAACATCTGAAAATCACTAACATTCCTATTTGAATAAATATTTTGATACTATATGTTCATTTGAATTTCTACCCTCAATAACTTAGATTGTGATGGCAAGAAAGGAAAGAGATGAAATAGTTTTTATTAAGAATTTCAACTGCATTCCTGACTGTGCTGTTCATTTTAGAATATTTTCTATTGGCATTTTCCCTTTTCCCGAACGGGTTTGATGCTAACCATTAGAGGTATCTTGCTCAACAGGGATGTGTGCAGGGGGGATGACAACAGAAACAGATTATAGATATCCCTTAACCTCTTCAGACGTTTATCTCCTGCTCTCTGCAGGTCTGACCAATTAAGTTATAGCTTTCGCTACCCTAAAGCCATTTTATTTCCTCTTTTGGATTTTAACAGTAGATACTGGAGTATCTAAACTCAGTCGAATTCTAAGCCCCCTTGATACAAATTGGCTAACTTCTCCAATTAAGGTATTTAAGATGCTGCTAATGATAACACATCTTGATGGCCCATATGGAAGCTCAGAAGTAGCAGCTAAGATAGAGTAGAAAGTCTCCACCAGATTGTGAACAGTGTTTAACCTAATAGCAAAAAAGTGACATGTTGGGGCAACCAACAAAGAGTGGCTCAGTGTCTGCTGGAGTTATTCCCATTTGCTGTGGGAAATATCGAGCTAAACAAGATGGCACATCCTAGCCACAGGAAACTCACAGGAGATTTGAGGAGACTAATTATATATAACACAAGGTGAAAAAAGTGTTGCCCCAAAGTTGAGTCATGCTCAGCTGGACTGCAGAATTTCAGAGAAGGTAGATTTGCCCGAGAGAGATCCAGGGCATGCTGTATTCGGACTGAGAATTCAATAAAACAATAAGAAATGTCCACAAATATATTACTATTCAAAGAATTGATAACATTTCCTCTCTTCTACTATCAGGCACCTTTTACCCAGGTGACATTTCCCAGTTCTCATCGCCTTGCTCTCATCATTTCTTCTGGAGACATCTGATGTCTTCTGCTGCCTGGGTATAAGCTCCCGAGCTCTAGAGCTCTATATTATGTCTTTTCAGCACAGAAGGTATCACCTCCCATGACCTGGACACTCTGCTTCTTTTAACACAGCCCAAGATTGCATCAAAGTTTGTAGTGCAGCATCACACTGTAGACTTAAATTTAGCTTATAGGCAGCTAAGACTTTCAGTTCATTTTCCACCTGAGTTCTTCTGAAATCATATCTCCCAAGGGAACTTGGAAAATTGAAATTTGGAATGCCTGTGCAAGATTAACCTTGACTTTTGTTACAATCCAGCCAACTTGTTCTGACCCATTATTCTAACAAATCACATTTTTTCTTAGATCCTGAAAATATCATATGTATTAAAAGCACCTATCAGATTTTAAGTAATCATTATCAAAATTCTTTGGAAAAGCCATGTTTTGTTTTGCTGAAATCTCATTCTACACTGCTTGGAAAGATTCAGAAATTAGATTCACTCACCCTCCTTGCTATGTAAAAAAAAATGTCATTTATTACAAAAAGGCTATTTGTTTTTTGTTCACCATAACATTTTTTGATGGCCTTAACCCAAATTTCCAAATGGCCTCTCATCATTGACTTTTATTTTGCTTCAGTGGCTAAGACTCAACCTTCCTTAATTTTACGTTTCGTTCCTAATGAGTTTGCCTTATCATAGGTTATTTGGTGCAGAAATAGCTTAAGTATCCAGACTTGTAGTTTGACACATTTCTGAAAAGGTGCAATAAAAAATACTATCTCCCCCAGTGTGCCTTCCAAAATGATTTATGTTGCATTATGCTAATATTAATGGGGTGCTTCAGGCTGGAACAACATGCTGGAAAACTGTGGTTTGCCACGCATTTCCTTTGATATTATTCCATGACGGATCAGCAGGGAGTTTGCACAGCTTTGTCTGGGTGTAGTTCTCGGAGTTTAGAACTCTTACTTCAGTACCACGTCTGCAGACAGCTACCTGTAGGCAGCTATCCTCTTCCATTTCATTTTAGACTCTTCCACAAAGGGCAGATCATGGTTTGAAAGGAAAAATATAGTTACTGCCCCTCTATTACCCAGCGCTTGCTTACTGTTTTGTCTGAATAGAGTGGCTTGTTATTTGTAAGTACAAAGAAATTTGAGAGGAGGAAAAGCATATTTACCATAAGGCACACCTACTTATTTGGCTCTAAAATGCTCTGTAATATTCAAACATCAGATACAGCCTTCACTCTGATAACGCCATAACCACCCCCTCATCCCAAAACACTGACGTTCCCATCAAACTGAAAAACATTAGTTAATGAGCTTACACATTTACAGGGAGGGAGCTTAGCATCGTAACCGTATAACCACTGACAATAGATGTGCTAAACACTTTATCTGCATTATCTCATAAACTCCTCATTGTACGTCCAGAAGGTTGGTGCCACAGTTGAGTTTAGTTGCTTAGGGTCTGAGGCCAGACCGCCTGGGTTCAAATCCTGGCTACATCCCTTATCTCCTGAGTGAAATTGGTGAAATTATTTCACCTTTCTGAGACTTCATTTGTTCCTCTGTTAAATGTAGTTAATGAAAATATCTAATGTGTGCAGTTGTTACGAGAATCAGAATCAGATAACAGAGGTAAAGTATCTAGTGAAGTGTCTGGCACACGGCAGTGAAAATAGCTAACATTTAGTGTGTGCTTACTGTGTGCTGGTCGCTATCTTAGAAAGTTTACATGCATCCTGAATTTAAACCTCACCAGGACCTTATTTGGTGAGGATTATTATGATTTCCAGTTTACATATGAGGAAACTGAAAATTAGTGAGGTAAAGTAATTACTCCAAGGGTGCACGATTCCTTGGGAAGTATGCAGCTAAAGTAGAAGTTGAAACTAGACATATATGCACCTGGCTGGTATTAAATAAACAATAAATATTCACTTTTGTGGTTGTTGTTGGCAATTCAAAAATAAAAGTAGCAAATCAAAAATAGCAGTAGAAATCCCTCCCTTCCATAATGAGAGAAAAGATGATTCAATGATTGTTTCACATTGAGTGAGCATGACAATTGGTTTATTTAAACCACTTGCTGAACTCTTAAAAGCTAGATGATACCTTGGTCTTGATTCTTCTAGAATATCTTCGCAATGGCCCCACTCAGCCACTGTCATGGCAGCCTTTTGTTTTACTTGGCAGGAAACTGAGACCAAGAGTTCCTGAGGCTCTGTAGTGATTTAAGAGAGGATTCACACCTACAGTTTTCACATTAAATCTCTCTGACCTGCCTATCGCTTCCCTTGAAAAGCATATATATATATATACTCAATAAAGGAGGTTGCTGGATGAATGAGCGAATGCCATGGAAATGTTTGATTAACTGAATAGTGCTAACCAATTCAGCCTTCTGTGAAGATGGAAACGTTCTTTAGATGTGATAAGCAATGCGGAAACCAGCAGACATGTGGCTCATGAGCACTTGAAATGTGGTTAGAGCAACTGAGGCATTAAAATTTTTAAATTTTATATAATTTTAATTGATTATATAACCTCAGTGTGTTCTTGTTTTCATAAAGGGACAGCCTTAATAAGGCTGCCTTTCTGCCCTCCCCTCCCCTCCAGCCCCCTCCAGCATATCCTTTCCCCAAAAATGGTTCCTCCACATCTAGAACCCATGCTTGAAACCATAGGATACCGGCTACCAGTTATTGGTGACTTTAGCTGTTATTTAATAATAGGACAAATATATTATTTCCTTACTCTCCATCGGATATGGCATCTAAAGTTGAATTCCATTCATTTAGTCTACTGTCTGAGTGGCTAGCTTACAAGTTATATGTTTGAACCATCAGTCATAGCATTGAGATTAGTGATCTTAAAACAACTGTAAGTGACACAATAGATTTTTTTCACGTTTTTTCATTTTTAAATCTTAATTTTGATGCTTGCTCCATATGATATGGGGGTTTTGGCTTATGGCACAGTGGTTGTTGTATTTGGTGCCACATAGCTACGGACATCCTTAAACTATCAACAGCATTGTGGAATTAGCCACCAGCTGTATGGAATTTTTTGAGTACAGTGCTTCCAGTAACAAGGAAAAGAGCATATGGCTTGGAAGTTTGCAGACATAAAATATTTTCCTGCTTCTAAAATTTCAAGATCCCCATCCCAAATATGAAAAAGGTTAGCCAAGAAAGAAATATCCTGTGACTTGGATTCAGGGAGTATTAAAGGACAAAGCTGGAAGAGTTTGACTAGAATAAATAAAGTAGCATATGCACCCTGAGATCAGTTATATTTCTGAAAAAGCTTTCTTCAGAAGTGATAGAAATGAATTCCATCAGATGAGGCTGTGAGGCCTCTTTCAATTGGCAGGGGCTCAACATTATATTGCAGAACAGAATTTCGTGTTGACAGACAGCTTGGGGAGAAGGGGGAGGTGCCTCCTCTGCTTTTGACTTGTATTCCTCAGGAGGATCAGATCTTGTGCTCTCCTCGCTTACCCAGAATCAGCGACCATTTCTTAGTCACCAGTTCAACAGGGCCTCGTATGATAAAATCACTGCTCGTCTCAAGCTAGCATTGTACTAAAATACTATAAGGGAAAGCAGCTTATCAACTCACATTTTCTGACCCCAAATCCTATTTCACAGAGTTCACCAAAGTAGGGGCAGATAATTGGTACTTCAGCATCTTAAAAATGTGCACTTGAAACAGTATGTACTTTATAGATATGTGCCTTTCTTTTGCTCAGCGGTAACTGACTTTTAGACACGTTTTACTTCCCAGTTATATATGTCAGAATGAATGACCGGTATGGGAGGAATAAGTAGGTAACACATTACCAAGTGCAAGGCCAATCTAGCCACATAGTCAGAGACTTTCACCGAAGGGACAGTGGAAGGTGAGCAATGCTGCTGAAGATGTCCCTCTGTCCCTTTGCCCCGGGTCACAGGCTGCTGCAGAAGAAAGAGCTCTCACCCGGGAGCCAGGAGACCTAGGTCCAGCCGTGGCACTAGGATTTTGGTGTCTTTGTTTGAAAAGGCAGGACTGATAATCCTTCCTACCCACATCTCAGTGCTAAGATCAAATAAAATGATGTTTGTAAAAACACTTTGGAAATGAAACGGATTTGAAACAACTGGTTTGTTTGTAAATGGCACTGCAAATATAATTTTTCGCAGTTTGATATGTAGAAGATGACATAGCTGCTTGTAATAAAGATCTTTTGTGGGGCAAATGGGAATGACCCCAGAGAAGGGTCACTGGAGAAAGAAGGCGCAGTCAGGCATTGCGTTACATTTAATGATGAGATGTGATAAAAATATTTCCTGGGTCAGAAGGAGGATAAATTATCAAATATGTTACAGAATAAATTACAGTTACAACTTTATTTCATCATTAATAAAGGCATGTGAATTTCACTTGGAAATTGTTAAACTTTCCATAAACCAGGATGGTTTATATGCCATATGTCTATAAGCGTGAAATCTAACCGCAAGTAAAATCCGTATGTCGGGTTGAAAGGATAGTTTTTCCAAAGAAAAGGTCTATAATGAAGTTCCCTTATTTCTCCTGGTGGGTGTTGTGCTAGGACTTACCTCCCCAGGTCTAGGAAACCGGGATGTTGTGTTCCCGTGCACCAACCAGGTACAACCATCATGGGTTTTCCTGGAAGAAAAAGCCTATGTGTGCGGTAATAATAATATCAGGGAGAAGAAAGATTGTAAAATGAAAGGACAGAGTTTCCTGTTTGTTATTTTTCAAAATAATGACTGTGGATTCTCTCCCCACAGAAAAGATGCTATTTATTTTTTAATGATGAGCTGTTTCCCAGAGAAACAAAGTGGCATTCTGTCGACACCATATGGCGGCGGAAAAACAGATTCCACCGTGTTCCATTTGTTAGACTGTCTTCTGCATTTCTGTATCCATAATTTATGTGGGGGCCTCTGTGATTGCCAAAATATTCAAATGGATTTCTCTTAGCAGGGCAGCCTGCATGGGGGAAGAAAGGTTTTCAAAACAGCAGGACCTGAACAGTCTCCTGCTGCTCAGAGAAGAGAACACTTCCAAGCTTCTGTCCTTCTGGAGGCTTTCATTGTAATACTAATTTACATCCTTGGTTTAGGGACCATGTTTGCATTAAGAAAAGCAGCTTATGTTCTTTTATGCAAATACAATCATACTTGAATTATAATCCATACCCTTAAAGTCACATTACTTCTTCTGCTTTAGTGTAAGCAGAGAACCTGGTCTTTAAGAAATTAATGGGAGCAGATACATTGCAGCGACAGAATAACACCGTTTTGAACACATTGATTCTGCAGCTGCTTTCCAAAAAGACATCTGAAGTGGTTATAGACACATTAAAAATAGTCATGAAAGGTTTCCTGTGCTGTCTAAGCATATGATTACCATCCATGTATTCAGACTGTTTTCAGAGGCCGTTTCCAGTGAAGGTTTGGGTGGTGGTCACAAGTACATAAATAGGAGCATGCCAAATACATGATGCAAAATATAAAGAGGGGTTTAGATGAGTCATGCTAATTGATGTTTTGGCAAAATGGGATGTCTGAAAAAAGTCACGTGTTCTTATGCCTAAGCAGTCTATTGCAAATATATATGTATGTGTGTGTGTATATATATATATATATATATATATATATATGCCAAAGGGTCTCAGATGCTCTTTCAATAAGTTTAGACATTGCATGTTCCATTGTAGTGCATCAGGGAAACCACAAATTATTCTATATGAAAATAGAAAACAAGTGTAGGAAATACTGTTCAATTACAGATGGAAGGCACAGAAAGAATAGAATAATAATTCTAGAAGGTTCTTTTCCACAACCTGTACTAGAATGGCTAAAAGTTTAGGATACATAAAATGGATCATATGTGCTGTTTATATAACTAAAAGGTTAAGGTTTTGAGTTATAAGAGACAGAACTAAAAAGGTCCAGAGACCTTAATTCACTCCCGTTTCCTTCAAGCCATTCCAGATAGATCCTGTTCTTCGGGATTGGGGTTGGGACCATGACAGGGCTACAGCTGAGCTCACTTTTCTGATGCTCTTTCTTATCAGGAAGCAGAATGTCAAGGAACTCAGTGTATTGGTCTTGCTGGTATAAGAGCTCTACAAGCTTGCTCTTCCATGAGGGATCCTTCTGGAAGACACTGAACTGGAAGAGAACTCTCTCACTGGAGTTCGTGAAGGCAGGGCTATCCAAGTGAGGTAAGTGAGGACCCCATTCTTTTCTTCTTTATTTAAAATGTGAACTAACTCTTGTGCCTGGAATGGGTCAACGTGTCAGAGGCAGAATAGTCTCGACTAGTTTGCCACATTACTGCAGTATTTTGTCACTTTGACCTGGTTCTGAACGAGGATGGAATAGATCATACAACACAGGCTCATTTCTCCACATTCTGATCTACTTTATTTATACACTGTCGATACCTGACAATTACATCCTTTCTAAGAGCCTCAATTCTCCCAGGAAAGCTTGTTTGAAGAGACGGGTTTAACATGAGTCCCAACCTATTGTTAGAACTCAAATCTCATACTTTTCCCCTTTCCAATTAAAAAGTTATACATTCAATTAGACTACATCTGTGAACCTGCTTTAGCAGTAATTAAGATGAACATTATGATATGGGTAATAAAAAGTAATAGTTTCCTTCAATCTCTTGGGTTTTTTGAAATACATTTTCTTGATGGAAATCAAATTATTTCATTGCATAGAAGTGACTCCTTTCTATTCAATAGGGTGAAATGATGCATGGGCTGCTGCTTGTATAACCACAGAGGCAAAATCATTAAGAATGAAGTTTAGTAAATAAAGTTATTGGGTGGCTGCTTTTTCACAAAAGGCTTGGAACTGTATTAAATTAACAGGAAAATAGGCCTAGAATTTTCTCTAACTAACCCATCCTCAGTGGAGAACAGAAATGAAATGGCCTTATTCAAGGACAACTCTTTGAAATTCATAAATATTTTATAAGGATGGAACAAATTGCTTATTTTCAAACAGGTGCTATTGTAAAAATTATTTTGATTTTTCTTTTGCCTCAAGGCCCTTGAACAAAATAACAATATATCATGTACCTAGTGCTTAGACATTAGGTTACGTCTGTGTTTTCCATAATTGGCTCAGATGGAAGGAGGCGCACACTTAGGGTTCCTCTGTTGTCTCCCAGTGTCTTCCCATAAGGAAAATCATGCCTTAAATAGGACATCTCATTGCTCATTCTGGAAATTGCCACCTGAAATGGTACCATTTCTTTCAAGATAATGACTATGGCTTGAAATGTATTCTGCCAACTCATTTGATAGATAATTCCCGTCCTCCATCAACACATTCAAATGTTCCCTGTATCTTGTGGGTAATTTTGCATTTGAACAACAGCAGAAACACTGTCTTAGAAAAAATACATTTTTCCTCTTTATTTGTGATTTTGACCTCATTTTTCTTTTGGATTGTAGACTTTTTCTAAGTAATGTGTATGTTATGCAAGTTTGAGATGGAAAAATTTGCTCCTTCAAAGTAATGATGTAAGAAAAGATGGAGCCACTCACCCACCAACTGTTTATTTCCAGTTGTATCTTTAGGAGAGGAAATAAGCTGAGTTGAGCCATCCAAATTCTGCTTCTCTATTCTTTATAAGACTCATGGAACCTGTTAGTGAAGTAAGAAGCGAGCTGAAATCAGGGCTTGATCTGTGGTCAAGATCAGCGCTCAATGAGTGGCCAAAGATATAGAGCATTCCATAAAGATTATCCAATTGTTATTGAGACAAAGACTAGATTATTTTCCAGACATGATCAGGTAGTCAGTATGTATCTGTGAAACACTGTGAATTGAACCATTTTCTATGAACATAAAATCTTGGAAAAGAAGATGTGCATATCTCAAGGAGAAATTGCCACTTTAAGAAGTCAAATGAATAGAAACCATGAGGATTAGTGGCCAAAAATGCTGGTGACCAAAGGAAAACTATAAAAGATCACTGCCTCTCTGCACACATGATTGGACCAGGGAATGTTCAATGCATTAGCCAGGTGGATATATTCTTTTGTTTGAGAATTTGAATAAGAGACACAGGATGTGTGCACTGTGGCTACAGGTGGCTCAAGAACTGCCACCGCTGCTACTGAGGCCACTGGGGTTTCTGTAGGTGTGCAGGTAGCCACATGTGGTACATTGCATTATTAGCCCTGATACTGCATCCATCTCCCAAGTCCTTGGCCAGGTGACTTTCCACCTCCTCCCACTAAAAGAAGCAGGACATATTTTCTTGCCCTTTCATATTGTATTTGGCTATTTGGCTTGCTTTGGCCAATAGAATGGGGTAGAACTGACAATGAGTTAGTGCTGAGTTAAAGCTTTAAGTGGCCTTGAATATTTCCACTTGCTCTCTTGTGCCTCTGAGATAGCAAGGAGAAGAGCATACCCCAGCTAGGCTGCTGGTTAAAGGAGTATGAAAGACACATGGAGGTGCGGTATCCTAAGCAACTGGCAGAGAGAAATAGAGTCACTGCAGCCACTGCTGCTTGAAGCAGAGCTTCCCAGCAGAGCCCAACCTGGATCAAGCAAACCCCACCAAACCCATAGTCTCATAAACAATGTAATGAATACTCTTTTAAACCACCAAGTTTTGTAGTTGTTTGTTATGCAACAGTAGCTAACCAATCAATTACAAGTGTTGAGGTTCCGTCACCATTTTCTTGGATGGCATGAGATCTGAATTTTTCTGATATGTCCCTTTTACGGAGCTACTTTCAGTGAATTTCCATTCCTTGCAAACATATTTCCTTCCTTGGACAATAACAAAAGGAAATTTGAGATGAGTTTGTAGCCAGGAAGCAAGGAAGAGCCTGCTGCTTGGGTCAGATGGCATAATGCTGAGAGATTCCAGAGAACGTAGCAGCTCCTCCCTTCATTTCCAAATTCTCCTAAAGAAGTGGTCTTTAAATAAGCAAAAATAGAAAAATGGACAAAAAGTTGGGGTCAAAATCCTGGCTTATAGTGAAGGGCTTGCAGTAACTGAAGTCACACGAGATAATGGGTAGATCCAAAAGCCAAACTGGAGCCTGTCCTTTCCAGCAGCAGCCAAATTAGTAAACACTAGTTTCTTTGTGAATATGGAATTAGAATAACAGAAGGTTAACGACATGATTTAAATGCCTAAAAACGTCAGGCCTGGTACACTGCCTCCATATTCCCTGCTATAGGTCCTGGTGTGCCTGCATCACCGGGAGAGGACCCTGCATATTGAATTGCCCAATGCCTGTGCATGTCTCTCTGACGTGACCTCTCTGCCTAGTGCTCTTCAATCACGTTAGTACCTTGAATTTGCCGTTATGCCCAGAAACCTCTTTGTCTTTAGCATGACTTGTGTGTCTCTCTTCTGATTGGAATATGTGTTGTTAGACTCTCACACTCAAAACAAGCATTGTAATTTCTCTTGTTAAAACATCTCTGGGAAACGTATTTCTCTTGCTCCCAGAAAAATGTATGAACTGAACCTATGATCAATTTATATATAAATCATAAATTATATAATTTGTTTAACTTCCTTTGAAGATGACAGTTTTAGCTAATATTTCTGGTAAAATTTAGAGACATGATTTTATCTTGTAAGCAACAAAATATCTTGCTTTTTTCTTTTTCCTTCACGGAGCTCTTCATGTGGTAATAGAGTTGAAAGCGCTATTACATGGAGGGATTCTGACCTCCTTTGGGGCTGAAGGATCACACAGAGAGCAGAGTACCTAGAACAGAGATATGTTCCCAGCAGAGCTAATTGATAAGAAACATATTTTATGAATGAAGTTACAAGATAGAAACTGAGACTAATGAAATACCCCAATGACTCCAAAGTAATTAGGGAAAGCATTCCATACACTACCTCTAATTAGACACTGAGGCTGAGAATTCACAATTGACTCTATATTCTGCAGTGGTTCTGACCCCTGGTTTAAGATGACAGCAAGAGAGAATATTTATAACTAAAGAAAATAAGACCTTCTAAGGTGACAATAGGCCATTTAAGTGAGGCTGCGGTGGGTACTAGACAATTAAAACCATCGTGAAATTCAACACAATCTGTTTGGTTTTTTCTTTAATGACTCCTTTAGCCAAGCAAGTTCAAGAGAATTTTTTTGAAAACAATTTTCCTAAGACAACTCTTCAGTTATTAAAAAAATGATTAAAAAATATGATCACAAACCTTTAAAATTTCTACCTGTTTTCTCTCATCAATATTTTATTCAATTCTTTATTCTGACCTTATAGCTTTCATTAACCATTATTCCCATAAAATTTAGCATTGTAAATTTGCATTGACTCTTACACATTGAACAATACCTGTTCCTCACTTCTTAGCTCTTTTTCAAAAGTTTCTCCTTTAAACTACCTCACTGAGATCTTATTGTTTCTCAAAGGTTCAATGAAACCATCATGGATAGCAGACCAAAAATTGGGTTCACTCAACAGGCATTTGGTGAGCAATTTGAGTAGTACGTTTTCTAGACAGTTGAAGAGTGTAAATTTTAGGTATAATGGGAAAGCAGAATAAAAATATTTGATCATACACCTATGATCTAGATTATAGCAGTCCATTTTCAGAAATGAAACATACACACAAGATGGTGAAACTAACAGCTTGTGGCTGAATATAGTTATGTGATGAAATGTTCACCAGACTTTATATTGTAGTAGTTTGCATGAGCGGAGAGGAGTGAGGGCTTCAATACCAGGGAAGAATCCAGAACAGGAAGAGAAAATCAGTGGAGATGGGAAAGTGTTGAATTTGGACAAGTGGAATGGGAAGGTGTACACAGTAAGTGGAGTGAACGTGCCAGGAAAAATTGGCATGGGTTGTTCCTCCCAAAGAGAGAAAGGTGTTATTGATGTTTGTGGGTTTGTCTCTGTATTAGTCAGCCAAAGGGGTGCTGATGCAAAGTACCAGAACTCTGTTGGCTTTTATAAAGTGTATTTATTTGGGGTAGAAGCTTACAGTCAAGAGGCCCTAAAGAGTCCAACTCAAGGTACCATAGAGGTACTTTCTCACCCATTCATCTGTTTCCACATGTTGACGCAAGATGGCAGGTGATGTCTGCGAGGGTTCAGCCTTCCTTCTTCCTCTTAAGACTTTGTGGTCCTAGCTTCTTCCTATCTCAGCTGCAGGCAGGCATAAGGCTCATCTCTCTTCCCGGGGCTTGTTTCTTTCCAGGCTCTGCTGTTCTGTTCTCTTCACAAGGTCAGCTGTAGACTATCAGGCTCATCCCTCTTCCTGGGGCCTCTGCCGTGTCTAATGAGCCATCTCTATTCCTCTGTGTTCTTCTCCCGTGTGTCTACTTCCATGTGAGAGTCTGTTTTATCAGCCCAAGGGCCTGGGACTCAATGCTGAGTGGCACTGTTATGATGTGGTTGAATCAAAGCCCTAATCTTAACATAATTTAATCAGACATCTCAGCTGAATCTAATATAATCAAAGGGTATCATGCTCAGAGAAACAGACCTGTTTACAAACATAATCAATATCTCTTTTGATATTCATAAATAATATCAAACCGCCACAGTATCCACCACTGATTTACGTGAAAACCAAACCAAAATCATATATAGTTGCTTCCCTTTCAATAAATCAGGGCCATTTTGCCAGGTTATGAATAATTAGAAATTGTGTAATTGATGGCAGAATGGCTGAATAAAATAAATTCTTCTTTATTTTTAAATTTTAATTAATTTAGAATTTAAATTTTAATTCTTCTTTATTTTTAAACTTTTGCCTAATGAATATTACTATTTTTGAGTAGTTAGGAACTTGGGGGTTATCTTAGATTCCTCCAAATCCAGAATCTTATTCTAAGCCATAGGTTGGGTGCTGGGGGTCTACAGGCCCTCAAGATGTTATGTAATATTTTGTTCAATTTACACATTCTTATGGAGAGAATTTTAAGAACCCTAATACATTCAAAACCTTTACGAGGCTTAAGAACCAGTTGTCCATAACATCTTTTCCAAGTGTCCTATGTACCCTGACAGGGAGTCCATCACCCATCACCCAGCAGGGTCTAATTTCAAAAGCTCTAACACTGGCCAGCTCTCATTGAGCTAAAGTCTAAGCCTGCCAATCAGAGGGCCTAGTTTGGTGGCCCTACTTTGTGGGAGGGTACCTGAATCCAGGACTGTTGATCTAATTAGAAGACAGTCAAGATGAGACCCCGGGTCACAGCATTCAGATAGTTCTACTTGCAGCATTGATAGCCAATGGCATATTTCTCTGCTAGGAGGATGTGGTTATTTTTTATTTTTGGTTTTGTTTTTACTTTTTTTATTAAATTAAATTAAATAATAAAAAAAAAAGACATAGGAAACCATGTGAATTAGCTTACAGAACTCAGTAAACATGCAGAGCAGTATTAGCGTGATGATCGACAGACACACCAGCTTTCACTTCTTCTCTTTGCTTCACTGAGTAGATTTGAGAGGCATTTTTACTTTGGGTTCATAAGTTTTCTTCCTAATGAGAAGAAGCTGTTTAAAATAACGTACTGATTTAGAGTTTTCTCTGACTTATTTTTTAACGTGATATATTAGAATCTCCTTTCCTCTCACATCTTTCAGAAAGTGCCAATAATTTGGGGGGCAATAAATTATTCAAAGTGGGGGAAGCCATGTAAACAAACAGGAAAGCCAGCAGTTTATTAAAGATAGCTGCACACAAATGCACATTTGTCAGCAATGCTGACAACAAATCAGAAATGATATATGACCTTTCTCACGCGCCTGCAACATTTAATATCTTTGAAAGACATTAAAGTTGTCAAATAGTTAGACCACAATCTGAGAAGCAGTGAAAATATAGTATCACTGTTTACAAACAGGCATAGAGCTTGGTTGCAATTACCTATGGCTGTCTTTTCCTAAAGGGTAAACATCTTTCACATTTGTTTGCTAGTACTTGGCTTTGCAAAACAGTTCTGATCCTGAAGTGGTGTTTGTTAATCCAGTCCCACTTTACCATAAACGAGACTTATCATTTCAGAGGCGATTTTTACTTCATTATTGTTTAATTTCTAATAGGTATAGTCTCCCAATCATTCACATTTGTTTGGCCCCCTACCCCTGCCAAGAGTCTAATACTGAATGTAAATGACTAATTAAATGCATTGAAGAAACTTCTTTTTTTTTTTAAAGCATTAGTAGTGAATACATTTTGGAAGGAAAATATAGTTTTCCTAATTCTTTTGTTTCATAAACTTGATTTTGGTTTCTATTCATTGTTTATTAATTTTTATTATAAAATCTTAAACTTATAAACTAAATAAAAGAGTAGTATAATGAACACTATTATAGTATTTAATCCATAAATATTTCAGAGATTCTAAAAGGTAAGGACATTAAAAAGAACCTAACCATATTAACATAATAAAACATGAAAAAAATTAAGACTTTTTGTTTCAATCAGGATCTATATAACTTTCTGTTTTTGTAATTGATTTATCGCTTAAATTGTTTTCATTTATTAGTCTTCCTCTATATTTCTCTTTTTTTCTTGCAGTTTATTTGTGGAAAAAATACTGTTTTTTATTCTTGCCAAGTTCCCTAAACACTGTGTTTCTCAGTTTGAATTCCTGTGGCATACTTTAACAGGTACTTCTGTCCCCTGTATTTCCTGATAATCATTGCCTAGATTAATTATTTTGTTAAAGTTGCAAAACGATGTTAAGATTTATATGAAACAGAGGAAAGGCTTGATAAATGCTTAATTTCCCTTTGTCTTCCTTTCTCCCTTCCTCTCATCCTCCCTCCCTCCCTCCTCCCCCCGCCCCCCCGCTTCCTTCCTTCCTAAGAAACTTTAGATTATATAAATGTTACATAAAAAGTATGGGGGTTTCCCATATACCCCACCCTCTCCCCTGCCACACTCACCCACATTAACAACAACCTTCATTAGTGTGGTACATTTGTCACAACTGATGAGCACATATTGAAGCATTGCTACTAACCATGGACTACAGTTTACATTATAGTTTACAATCTGTCCCGCACAATTTTGTAAGTTATGACAAAATATACAACAGCCTGTACCATCATTGCAATGTCATGCAGGACAATTCTAACATCCTAAAATTGCCCCCATATTACACTTAATTTTCCCTCTCCCTCCTCTCAGAACCTCTGGTGGCCACTGCCTCCACATCAATGATAAAAGTTCTTCCATTGCTAGAATAACAGTAAGTCTGTAGTAGAATAATAGTAAGTCTACTTTTGTACCTTGTTCATTCCCCAAACTTGAGGATTTGGGGATGGTGATGCCCACTCTGCCTCTAACTGAGAAGGGGCTTAGATGGAACTATCTTGCTTGCAGTTTCAGACTTTCTATGTTCCTTGGGATGGGCGTTGTCCATCATCATCATCTTGTTAGTTGTCCTGGGGGTGTCTAATGAACTGGAGAGTAGGTGTTGCAACTCTGCTGAGATTCAGCGCCCAACTGGTACATGGACGGACCAAAGATTTAAGTCTCTTGGACATACACCTATCAAGTATAGTACTAAATATAGGTGCAAATAGAAGGGGCAAAAGAGCCATGTGTAGGGAAACCAGAAATAAGTCCAACTCTGTCACAATGGGAAGCATAAATTCCAAGGTGAAGCCCGCTGGAAGGGTGCCAAACTCCTGAGTTTTCTGCCCTGCCTATAGTGTCTGGATGTCTCTAGAACCCTCAGGAGCCCCACTATTTGAGGCAATATTTACTGTGGCAGTCAATGAGACTCTGCTGAGACATGCATAAGTGTAACCTCTGGAATGACCTCCCGACTCACTTTGAAATTTCTTAGCCATAAGAACTCATTTTATTTACCATTTCCCCCTTATGGTCAAGGTCTTTTTCCAGGTGCATTGCTAGTTGGTGCTTGGTAATAATCCCTCGGTGCCAGGGATGCTCATCCCAGGGAGTCATGTCCCACACCAGGGGGAAGGTAGTGCGTTTATATGCTGATTTTGGCATAGAGAGAGGCCACATTTGCGCAACAAGGAGGCCCTCAGGAGGTAACTCTTAGGCAACATATAATACTAGGCTAAGTTTCAATTTCAAAAGAAAAGGTTCACAAGTACAATCATCAATATCAAGGGCCTGGTGCAATGGTCTGTCCTCCTTGTCTAGGCACCATCCCTGTACTCGGTGGATTCTTGCTGTCCTATTAGAGAATGTAGCAGAACTCCCCAGAATGGGAATTCAATATTCTTTTCATTATTGTGTGGATCTCCACCCACTGTGACAATGCTCATGAACACTCAAACACATTTATATGCCTTAAAGGCATGCCCCAGATGAACCCCATTCCCATGGATCCCCCATCACTGACACCCTGCACCAATGTTCCTCTCCTGCCACAGTTGTGACCTGACTGTGATCCAAAACCTCTCCGAGGATGAAGGCAAGAAAATAACCAAATAAAAATAGTAAGAAAGTGAAATAGTAATGATAGTTTTAAAAATAACATATAAAATACAAAAAAATTTTAAATAAAAATTTTTAAATAAAGAAGTTTTTTAGACAGTATGTCTTTCATCACTGTAAGATCTATTGTCTTGTATGTACAGTGACATTTTCTTCCGTATTTTCCCCCAGTGTCTAATTTTTTTCATTTTATCTTCAAAGAAGCTTTAGGTTACAGAAAAGTCACATAGAGAATATATGGGATTCTCATATACCCAATGCCTTTCCCCTTTTCCCCTCTCCCCTATTAATAACATTTTGCATGTGGATGATACATTTGTTACAATTGATGCACAAATAGTGAAGCATTGCTACTAACCATGGCTGATAGTTTATATTATGATTTACAATTTGGACAGTACACTTTTATAAATTTTGACGAAATTTTAATTTGCCTGTATCCGTTATTGCAAGATCATGCGGATCAGTTCTAATGCCCTAAAAATGCTCTGTGTTCCATCTATTCCATTCTTTCCTCTCCCTCGCCTTGGGACCTATGGTAACCACTAAGTTTCAGATTTTGAAGAATAAGATTCATAGTTACTTGCAGTAGTATTGAGGGCTGGGCATATTGGTCTATTTTCTTTTATTAGGCACTGCCTATGTTCTCGAGAGACTCTTGCCCCTCTATTTGAGAACATAGCAGGACTACCTAGGATGGGAGTTTAATATTTTCTTGCTTATTGTATGGTTCTCTACCCACTTATATAACACACTATGACAAGATGAACACATATTCCATGGAAGCCTGCCCTAAGTGCACCCTGTCTTGTATGCACACCCCCACATCCAACACCTTACACCAGTAATCCTCCCCTGCCATATTTGCCAAAAGAACATTCCCAACATTGTAGTTTTAACCACAGACCCAAATTCCCATAGTTCACCTGCTCCTTCCCCCAAACCTCCCTCCAGTTCCATGGATAGTCTAACTCAACCCCCCCACAGACCAGCACTGCCAAACCCAATAGCATCACTGCACCACTTCCACAATGGCTGCACCATTGTACATTCCCACCAGCAGTGGATAAGTGTTCCCTTTCCTCTACATCCTCTATAACACTTATAGTCCTCTGTTTTTTTAAATAACTGACAGTCTAATGGGCATAAGATGATATCTCATTTAGTTTTGATTTGCATTTCCCTAATAGCTAGTGATGTTGAACATCTTTTCATGTGCTTTTTAGCCATTTGTATTTCTTCTTTGGAGAAGTGTCTATTCAAATCACTTGCCCATTTTTTAAATGGGTTGTTTGTCTTTTTATTTTCAAGATGTAGGATTTCTTTATATAAGCAGGATATTAGGCTCCTGTTGGATATATGGTTATGAAATATTTTCTCCCATTGAGTAGGCTGCCTTTTCACTTTCTTGACAAACTCCTTTGAGGTGTAAAAGTTTTAATTTTGAGGAGGTCCCATTTATCTATTTTTTCTTTTGCTACTTATGCTTTGGATGTGAAGTTCCTGAAACCATTTCTTATTACAAGACCCTGTAGATGTTTCCCTATATTATCTTCCAAAGTCTTTATGGTTTTGGCTCTTATATTTAGATCTTCGATCTAACTTGAGTTCATTTTTGAGTTAACTTTCATAGTTTTTCCAATTCAGTAAAAAATGTTGTGTTAATTTTTATTGGGATTGCATTAAATCTGTAAATGAGTTTGGGTAGGATAGACACATTAATGATGTTTAATCATCCTATCCATGAACAGGGAATATTCTTCCATGTATTTAGGTCTTCTTTGATTTCCTTAAACAATGTTGCGTAGTTTTCTGTGTACAAGTCCTTTACATCTTTAGTTAAGTTTATTCCTAGGTATTTGATTTTTTTAGTTACTATCATAAATGGAATGTTTTTCTTGATTTCCTCCTCAGATTGCTCATTATTGGTGTACAGAAATGCTACTGATTTTTGCACATTGATCTTATATCCTGCTGCTTTACTGAACTCATTTATAAACTCTAGAAGCTTTGTTGTAGAATTCTCAGGGCTTTCTATGTATACAATCATGTCACCTGCAAATAGTGAAATTTTGACTTCTTCCTTTCCAATTTGGATGCCTTTTATATCTTTTTCTTT
>JAQZBX010016393.1:21442-36630 GCA_029593785.1 Cabassous unicinctus | reverse complement strand
CTGAGGGCTCTGGAGACACCGAGGTCCTATATAAGTGGGGATAGCCCCAGAGATTGATGCCTTATTAGTGGGCTCCTCTTTGGAATCTGTGCTCCTGAGAGTGACAAAGTCAGACTCAAATAAGTCCTCCCTGCACATGGTCCATCAGTCCCTTCTATTCAAACCTATATGTGATGCTTGAGTTTTTAGGTGTACTTCCAGAGACCGGAGCCTCTGGCCTACCTATGTGCCAGCTGTGCCTGCAATCTCAGTGCAGCTGCAATCCCTACCCTATAGCTCAATGGACTCATGCAAGTCTCCTGGCGAGGAGACGACTATGGGCAATGGCCATCCCAGGGAACGGAGCAGGCCTGCAGCTGCAGGCAGGATAATCCCATCCACCGTATCCATGGAATTTAAACCCTCTCTCACTTGGAGGTGGAGTGGACATCACCATCCCAAACTCCCCAGGATTGGGGGAAGAGCTATGGACTAGAATGGACTTGGTGGTGTTCTGTCGTATATTGTGATTCAAGCAATGGAAGAAATTGTAACAGTGAGGTGGAGACGGTGGCCACTGGACATTTTCGGGGCAGGGAGGGGAGAGGCAGTTGAAATAGAGGGGCTTTTTTGGGACTTGGGGGTTGTCATAAGTGGCATTGTGGTGACAGATGTAGGCCATTTTGCATCAGCATATACCACGCAGAACTGTGTGGGAGAGAGGGTGGTCTATAATGTGAAATGTGGTCTATGCTTGGTGGCAAGGTCCTGGGATGTGTATATCCATTGCGGGTTGTATTAGTCAGCCAAAGGGGTGCTAATGTGAAATACCAAAAATGGGTTGGTCTTTATAAATGCTATTTATTTGGGGTAGAAGTCCACAGTTACCAGGCCATACATAAAGCATAAGTTTCTTCCCTCACCAAAGTCCATTGTCACGTGTTGGAGCAAGACAGCTGCCGACATTTGCCCAGGGTTCAGGCTCCTTGGGTTCCTCTCTTCCTGGGGCTGTGTTTCTCTCCAGGCTTAGCTCCTGTTTCCTCCACAAGGTCAGCTGTAAGCGATCAGGTAAATGGCTCGCTTCTCTTCTCCTGGGGCCTTCTTTCCAACATCAAAGCTGCTTCTCAAAGGCTGCTTCTCAAAACTGTTCTTGCCATGCCTTTTATATTTGATTCCCCACCCACCAAGGGGTGGGGCTCAATGCCCTAATCATAACCTAATCATGCTCAGATTAACAGATCACTTTACAATCATGATCCAATTATATTTTTGGAACTCATAATTACATCAAATTGGCCAACGGTTAAACGGGTGATGTCCCACACTGATGAAGGATGTTGGTGTGGGATGTTGTGGGAGGTGTGGGAGGTGGGGAATATGGGAATCCTTGTAATTTCTGAGTAATAATTAGGTAATCTAAGCACCTTTAAAAAAATATGTATATATATATATATAAAATAACATTTATGTAAGAAAATGCACATATATGCCTATGTATTTATATATCATTTTACAAATATTGGTATGTACTGTGAAAAATCTTGATTTTTACCAACAATTAAAAAAAAAAAAAAAAGTGTTAGGATCACATGAAACCCTTACTGGCTCTTCCCCAACCCCTCACTGGCTAAGAACTGGGCCAGCCCATGCTCCCAATGTGGATTCCTCATACATATTGAGAACAATGTATGTCTGGCCAATTCTATCTGGTGGTGGCCTGAAGGAGTCACCATCCTAGAATGTGCTCTGTGTATAGAAGGCATTTCACAGATCTCTCCTGTAGAATACTGTGGGTGATCAGTCAAATCATGCTGCCTGAAGCAAGGGATTGCTGGCTCTAGGACATACAGGACAGTGATCTGGACCAAGAGGAAATGGTTTCCTAGGGAAGAGGCAATGCATGCATCCACATATAGGAGCTGATTCCTAGGGCTATGCATTCTTACACAAGGCAGACCCATGCACAGAAAGGATCAAAGAGGTCCCTACATTTTGGCCTGGAGATAGTTTCTAAAATCATTGTATGCATAAGTCCTACAAGAGAAAACTTGCACAAGCAGTCTGCAAAGACTGGGAAAGTTGCATTATTTTTTTCCTTCTTATTTTTTTTTTTCAATGGCTCTTGGCATTAAAGGCAAACTCTGTCATAACACTAGCTGGATACAAGCTTAAGAAACAGTCTCTTCAGAGTCTAAATTACAGTAATAACACATTAAAATATCAAAATGTTCAAGATTCAATAAAAAGTTACAAAACATACAAAGAAGCAGAAACTCATGGCTTTAAAGCATTAGAAACCATCATTGAGGAGGTCTAGAACTGGGACATTCCTGACAGACCTTTAAAAAAATATCCTAAATATGTTCAAAGAGCTAAAGGAAGACATGGACAAAGAACTAAAGGAAATCAGGAAAATAACAGATCAACACAAATAAAATAGCAATAGAGAGATGGATATGATAAAAAGGAATCAAAGAAAGCTGAAGATCACAGTAACAGAAATTAAAATTTTCCCAGATGGGTTCAAGAGCAGTTTGGAGCTAGCAGAAGAATAATTCAGAGAACTTTTAAAATCTTTCAGTCTGAGGATTAGAAGAGAAAAAAAAATAAACAGAAACTGAGGAACCTATAAGAAACCATCAAATAATATAAATATTGTGGTAGTCCTAGAATTAGAAGAGAGAAAGAGTAGGGAGAATATTCACAGAAATAATGGTTGAAAAACATCCCAACTATAGTGAATGACATGAATACATACATTCAAGATGCTTGATGAATTCCAAGCAGGAGAAACCCAAAATAAACACATACCAGGCATATTACAATCACACTGTTGAGTGTCCAACACTAAAAGAGAATTCTGAAAGCTGCAATAGAGAAACAACACGCCACATACAAGGAATCCTCAATAAGTTTAAGTGCTTATTTCTCATTGGAATGTATAGAGGCAAGAAGGCAGTGGGGTGATACACAAAAAGAGTTGAAAGCAAAAGATTGCCAACTAAGATATTTGGCAAAACTGTCTTTCAAAAATGAGGGCGAGAGTAAGACATTCTCAGATAAATGAAAGCTTAGAGAGTTTATCACCATTGTAGAAGTTTGATATTGTTTATGAATTCCAAAAATATAGTGGATTATGTTTGTAAACTGCTCTGTTCCTCTGGACAAATTAGATTATATTTGATTCAGAGGTTTCACTTTTATTTGATTAAATAATAATTGAGGCTTTGGGCCTTGTCAGTAGGATGTTGGGTGAGCGGGGTCGCACCGAGAATCTACACTGAAGAAAAGAGAGGTTGGAGTTTTGAGCTGGAGCCCTGGGAAGTAAACACACAGAAGAGCACAGAGAAGCAGATATGTGAGGAAACAGAGAAGGCTCCATTAGACATGGCAGAGGCCCCAGGAAGAGAGATGAGCTGTTCATCTTATAGTTTGCAGCTGCAGAGACCAGAGGCCTGAGCAGCTGAGTCCAGAGAGAAACAAGCTCCAGGAGAGGGACGAGACTTATCCCAGCCTTAAGCTGATATTGGAAGAAGGTGGGACCACAGAGCCTTCAGAGGAAGAGGGAGCCTGAACACTTACAGATGTTGGCAGCCATCTTGCTTCAACATGTGGCAATTGACCTTGGTGAGGGAAGTAACTTATTCTTTGTGGCCTGGTAATTGTAAGCTTCTACCCGAAATAAATACCCTTTATAAAAGCCAGCAGATTTTTGGTATTTTGCATTAGCACCCCTTTGGCTAATACAGCAATAAACCACAGACTAGCCCTACAAGGGATACTAAAAGAGAATTCTGCAGGTTCAAAGGAAAAGACAATAGAAAATAGATCAATGCTGCATAAAGTTTAGTTTGCTCATCTTTATCTAGATACTCTAGGTTTGTAGTTATGTCTCTGCTTTCACATATATTTTAATTCCTTTAATATAATCATTTAGAGCTGTAAATATCCCTCTAACATTGTTTTTTTTTTTCCATTTGCCTGAAAGTATATTCTAATTTCCTTTGCAATTTCTTCTTGGACCCATTGATTGTTTAAGAGTATGTTGTTTAATTTCTGCGTATTTGTGAAATTTCCAGATTTCCCTCTGTTACTGATTTCTAGCCTCATTCCATTGTGAAAGCAGAAGATACATTAAATGATTCAATAATTTTTTAATTTATTGGGACTTGTTTATTGATGTATTATATGGTCTATTGTGGAGAATAATTCTTGTGCACTATAGAGGAAAATATTCTATATATGTCTGTTAGGTCTAGTTGGTTTCAAGTATCACTTATGTGCTCTATTCCCTCATTGATCTTATGTCTGGATGTTTCATCCATTATCGATAGTGGCATATTGAAGTCTCTGATTATTAATGTAGAACTCCCCATTTCTCCCTTCAAATTTGTCAATGTTTACTTCATTTTTTTGGGGACTTTTCCATTAAGTGAATATATATTTATAATTGTTTTGCACTCTTGTTGAGTTGACCCCTTTATCAATACATAGTGAACTTTGTTCTTTTTAACAGTTTTTTACTTAAAATCTATTTTGTAAGATATTAGTATTGCTGTCTCAGTTTTCTTTTAGTTAGTAGATACATGAAATATTTTTCCCCAGTCTTTCACTTTCTGCTGACTTGTATCTTTGAATTTAAAGTTAGTCACTTATAAACAGCATTTAGTTGGGTCATACATTTTATTTCCATTTTTAACTTTATTTTTTTTACCTAATTTTTTTTACTTTATTTTTAAAGAAGTTTTAAGTTCCCATATATTCTATCCACTTCCCCCTCACATTTTCCCCTACTAATAATATCTTTCATTAGTGTGGCACATTTGTTACAATTGCTGAACAAATATTAAAGCATTGCAACTAATAAGGGTCTATACATTATGGTTTGCACTTTGTACCATAGAGTTTTATAAGTTTTGACAAAATGTATATTGGCCTGTATCCATCATTGCAATATCATGCATGTTTAGTCAGCCAAAAGGGGTACTGATGCAAAATACCAGAAATCTATTGTTTTTTATAAAGGGTATTTATTTGGGGTAGATGCTTACAGTTATGAGGCCCTAAAGAGTCCAACTCAAAGTTATTTCCTTACCAAATTCTGTTGCCACATGTTGAAGCAAGAGAGTGGGCAATGTCTGTGAAGGTTCAGCCTTCCTCTTCCCTATTAAGGCTCTGCAGATCCAGATTCTTCTGCTCTCAGCTGTAGGCTGACATAGGGCCCATATCTCTTCCTGGGGCGCTGTTCTCTCCACAATGCCTGCTTTCAGGCTCATCTCTCTTCCCAGGCCTCTGCCATGTCTACCAAACTGTCTCTCTTCATTTGTGTTCTTCTCTGTGTATCTACTGCCATTTGAGAGGCTGTTTTATCAACTCACCAAGGGGATGAGAGCTCAACTCTATAAGCCCTAATGATGTGGTTGAATCAAAGCTCTAATATTAACATAATTAAATCAAAGACATCTCAGTTGAATCTATTTCAACCAAAGGGTATCATGCCCAGAGGAACAGACCAGTTTACAAACATAATCAAATATCTTTTTTGGAATTCATAAATAATAATATCAAATTGCTACAATGAAGAATAATTCCAATATCCCAAAATGCCCCATGTACATCTATTCTTCCCTTCCCCTCCCCTCAGAACCTCTGGTAATCCCTATCTTTGGATCAATGTTACAAGTTCTTCCATTTCTGCAAGAATAATAAGTCTACTTTGGTCCATAGTTTCAGTCTCCCCTTATATCTCTCAAAACTCGAGGACACTGGGATGGTGATGTCTACCCAACCTCCAACTTAAAGGGGGCTTAGGTCCCATGGGGCAGATAGATGGAACTTTCCCATTTGAAGCTGTAGACATTCTCCATTTTTAGGGGTGGGTGTTGTCCATCGCCATCATTTGTCTAAAACATCTTTCTTTAAATTTTGGGAAGGTGTTCAATATTGTTTTTGACTATTCCTTCTGCTCCTTTCCCTTTTCTAATTCTGGAACTCCTACAATGTATATATTAGTATGTTTAATCGTATCCCACAAGTCTCTTAGGGTCATTTACTTTTTTTCATTTGTCTTGTATTACAGTTCCCTAATTGTTTTCCTGCCTGCTCTAATTTGCTATTGAGGCTCTCCAGATAATTTTTCTCATCTGTTATTGTGGTCTTCAATTTCAGTATTTCTTTTTGGTTCCTTTGTAAAATGTCTTTTTTAATTTTTATTTTGAGATTCTCATATTTTTCCTTCATTGTTGTCCTGATATTCCTTAGTTCTTTTTCCATGTTTTCCTTTATCTCTTGAGCTTTTTGAAGATCATTTTTACTCTTCTTCTATGCCCAAAATCTGATCTTCTTCATTGATGATCTGAGCTTTTACCTTGTACCTTTGAATGGGCCATTATTTCCTGTTTCTTTCTTTGCTCTATAATCTTTTGTTGCACACTGTATATTTTAATATGTTATCTCTGGTATTTAGTTCCAGAGATGTCTGTTTCTTAATTTTGTGTCCTGGTAGTGACACAAATGCAGAGTTTCCCTTGATTGCTAGGAGCTATTGAAAGAAACAAGCCAACATAAAAAAAAAGAAAAAAAACACCTTTGACAGTCTTTGTAAATTGACTTTATATTGGCTGGTGCTTTCCTTCAGAGTTTACACTTTCAGTGAAAAAGAACAGTCAGAGATGTCTGTGAAGTTCAGGCTGCTTTGTGCCTTTATCTGAGCCTGCAACTTGGTTTGCTTGAGCTTGTTCATGACCTTAGGAATTCCCCTGTTTACCAGAATATGAATGTCTCTAACTCCATATGAAATAGACTCCCCTCCTGGGTGCTCTATTGTATGTATTAAACCAGTAATCTATTGCCCTAGGATGCTTTGACTTTGTTGTTTAACACTGCCTTTACTGTTTGTAAACTGCTTCTGCCTGCAGGTCAAACTCTGGGAGGTTGAGCTAGAGAAAACCTTCCTGGTTCAGTTTTTTAGGCTACCATCACATAAATTGGCTACAACTTACAGGCACCCCAGTATGTGCATAGAGATTACTCTTCCTCCTTTGGAATAGGGTCAGTACACTAAGAGTGCAGACTGGCTCTTCTTCATATTGGAGAGTGTGTGTGAAGGGGCAAACAAAGACTTCATTAGCCTCTTCTACAAGTTTTAAAGCTGTGTTTCCTTGATTTGGCACTCACCCTATTACTCTGACACTTTATCTGTATTCCAGAGTATTGAGGGAGTTTTCTCTGCCAGTTCTTGCTATCTGTTACAATATTCCATGAGAGAATGGCACCTTGGAGTATATTACATCACCATGATGGTTGACTAGGAGTCACTTTGGCACATTTGAAGATAGATTTGTTGAATATCACTCAATTTGAGTTTATCTGATGTTTTCTCATAACTAGATAAAAGTCGTGGCTGTTTGGGAAGAATAGCACAGAAGCAGCTTGCCGTTCTCATCACATCATTTCAAGGGATATATGATATGACCATGGCATCACTGATGATGTTAATATGAAAACTTCATTAAATTGTTATTTACAAGATTTCTCTACTTTACATTTAATATTTTACATTTTGCCATTGAGTAACTGAGTCCATGTCACATTCAAAGGGAGGAGATTAAGCACCATTCTCTGAAGGGAGGGATATCAAAGTACATATGGTGATATGGTAAACCCATCTTCATAATTTGTAAGTGCTGGGGAAGATACTTTTAGATTATACAAATATCTTGCTCTCTTTAATGTATTTTCCATGAATTTTAACATTCATCAATGGATTTTGCCTCCAATGATTATTACTCTGGAGTTCTAATGATGATTACTATAGGTCATTAATTTCATTGCTTTGTAATCTGAGAATAAGTACTCTGTATTATCAGTTATTTGGCATTATTTAAAAATTTTCAAGTACTTTGTACATTGTTTTTGGTAATTTTGTCATGCAATCTTGAAAATAATTTATATTCTCTCTTTTGAGCATAGATTTCTATATATTCATTTACCTCAATTTATTATGTTTTTAAATCAAATCTTTAAATAATTGCAATTAACTTTTCTCTTTGATGTATCAGTTCCTAGGTGAGCTGTATTAAAATTGACCAATCTGTTTGAATTAAAAATTCTTCCTTGTATATTTGTCAATATTCATATAAGATTCAAAAGCATTTTCAATTGTATCTAAATTAATTAACTCTCTTTAGTCCATTTAATGTTTGACATCTTAAATTGTATTTCACCTAATATTAATATTGCCATAACTGGCTCTCTGTTTCGATTATTAGAGCTTATAAATCATTTTACTTCTTGTGCTTTTATTTCATATTAATATATTTGCATCAGAACTTAAAAAGTCAATAAGGGTGCTGTTTGGCCTTTGAATATATAAGTTTAATCTACTAATAATATTGTGATTTCTGATATTACAGATTGGGAGATGGAGGTGGAACATCTTGATTGCCTGGGGGACATACAACAATTGTCATTTGCTCTCTTAGTCTACCCTCCAGCCGGTTACAATCTCGCCTTCCATTTTTTGTCACCCTGTGAGCAGGGCTGATTACATGATTTGTGGAATTCATTATAAATTAAAAATAAAGGGCTTCTAATTCAAATATTAAGAATTTCAGGTTAATACAGCATAACATTGAGTCAAACATGGCAGCCTTTTAAACACAGTATCCTATGCACTGGTGCAGGCTGTACATCCATGAAGCCAACACTGCTAATAAGCTTGGGATTCTTAGAGAAGCCTACAGAGGTTTGCAGAATGCCCAATGACAAAAGCTTTAAATTACAGAAAATGTTCATTTTTGTTTTGACCAGGTGAAGGTTCAGATAAAGTTTTAAGTTATTTTGAGAAATAAAATTTCAGATTTAGGTAATCACATGAAATTTTACATGAATTATATATAAATAATGAACACACATTTTATTTTTATAATAAACCCTATAATTAACACATGTATTTCACTGAAATAAAAACCCAATGGAGTAATTAACCTAAAAGAGCCATAATGAATATTACCTAACAGCACAATCATGGACAGGCTTCTCTAAATATATTTTATTACTTCTATATTATTTGATAATTTTACAGCAATCACTTGGGGTTTAGTATAAAAATGTATATATTTTTACTATAAAAGTAGTTTTTTTAATATTCCAAAAGTGAGTATCAGTATAAAATGCATTATGTTTTTTAATTTAATTGGCTAGAATATCCATATTTGCTGAAAGGGCATTATATTTTTCTACGTACTCTGAAATTTGCTTTAATCTGCACATTTAAATTAATAGTAATATCAGAATTTACAACAGTAATAAGAGATTGTTAGTATATTAATTTATCCATCATTACTACCGTAAATATGCTCCTTAGATGTGGTATAAGCTTAAAATTATTTTCCAGAATTTTAGTGTATTTATTAGATATTGCTTTTATACAAAAGGATTCAGATTATATGATATGTCAGTTGCTATTATAATTTAATAAATGACTAATTTATATGAAGGGCTTTATGTTCCTACAAATATCAAAAGAGCTAAGTTATAATCACAAAAATGGCTGAACGCATTTGAAATTATTGGATAACCCAGAGTATTTTTTACCATTAATTTTAGATGTCATTGGGTTTACATGAAACCATAATTCATGTTATTATAATTACTTCTTTTTGTAACTGACCCCTACATTGCAAAAAGCACATAAAACTTTGCCATGTGAAAACAAATTGTTTGGACTTTCAGCCATTCTTTCCCCAAATAGATTTATTACACTCAGTCTTGTCATATATCATATAACAAATATATCAGGGCTTCCCAACAGCCTTCAAATCAGAGATAGGAATAACAATGGACAAAGGTAAGAACTTGATAAGTGAGTTCAAAGGATAAATAAATATTTCCCTCAGGGAATAATTTTAAGTATGATGCATATGCATTTGTGAACGAAGGCAATACAGAGGTTCCCATGTAATGGGTACCAATAGGTTATATATGGAAATTGCACATGGAAAGATTGGGGGATAAATAAGAGAACAGGCACTTTGACATATTTCATTTGAATTGTAATTCCAATTGTTTTGGGCCATTTATGATAGAGTAGTTGAAAGTAAAATAGCATTTTGATTGGTAATAAAAACATTGGGATTGAATTTGGATATCCTCAGTTAAACCTCAGCTTTCCCACTCATGAATTGGTTGTTCCTGGATATACAAGGGCACCCTTCCTGAACACTAGTATCATTTCTTAGCAGACACATATTATCTACTAAACTAATATAAAGATGGAAATAATGTATGTAAAAACAACTGAGACATTATCTAGTGTTCATCAATAAGTATTAGTAATTAATAGTTAATAATTACATCTAAATGTGATTATGAAATCAAATATTGACAACTGAACTAACCATTTTATAGCCATTACAACCATCTAGTTTTCAAATACTTTTATTGACATTTCACAAAAATGTCAGCTGGCTTTCTTCAGCAAAGTTAGTTTTAGTATATTTCAATTAAACAAAACTCTTCAAAATTGACTTTCAATGAAGTTAGATTTTAAGGTGTAATATAAACTTTTCTTTCAATATTTGTTCAATTTTTATACTTAATAAGTATCCTGGGACTATTTTAAACTCTGATATTTGGATATATTGCATGAATTATGGGTTTATTATAGTAGTAAAGTACTCCATAGACAGTAAGTATCTTTGAGATTTACATCAACTTATTGTATATAATGCAGTGATCCGTTTAAAGTGAAATTATTTTTTAAATAGTTGAATTGTTGCTGTCATTATTGCATTAGAGTAAATGGCATTTAATTGCTAGAACTTATACATCAGGAAAAATTGGCTTTTATTGACGGTATTTTCCTTTATTACTTAGTTCACTAACTAAGAAAAAAATTATGGTTCTACATTGACTGAAAAAATAATTGTTAAGCTGTTAATCAATTTTTTAAATTCACTTGTACATACTCATACAGAAGTTTGATTTGAGAAAAAAGGTCAAGTAAAAAATATCCATAGCTTTTTCAATTGTTTCTGGAAGATTCTTGACCTTTATTACATTTGTAAACTTCATATTATTATGACATATAAAGACAATAATCAACTCATAGATTACTTTTAAAAAGAACTGTAGCTATTTTATCAAATATTTCATTCTGAAATATTTAGTTTTAAATATTAGTTTTCATTTTTTCTGTACAATAGTTCTTTTAATATCTATCCCTTAGACTAGTGGAATACAGATAGACATTTTTTTATAAACACAGAGCATCATTTAAGATTATCAGTCATTGGTTCCTGAATTTTATGAACTTGCTTTTCTAAAAAGAATAATTCTAAGCATCATCCTAGAAAATCAGGAACTGATGCTTAGTCATATGAGATGAAATTGAAGAGATATATACCTAGATTTTATTCCAAATTTACTCCAATGGAATAGAGAGTACAACAATCAATATATATATTCATGTAATTTATTTATAAAAAAGCAATCAGAATGCTTTCACTTCACTGTAGGGTAGAATAAAATTTGTGAAAACCATCTTCATTTGGGTTATTTTTATTAAACAGAAAATAGCATATTAAAATTAGTTTATGTAAAATTATGAGACACTTCATCATTTGAACTTATGTCTATGCTAAATTTCTTTTTATTATGTGATATATATTGTTTTGATGACATTGAATTTGGTATTGCTTCAAAATATTAAAAATAGTTTTGCATTTAAATAGAAAATTGAATTTTTCAAAGAAATAAAGAAGTATGGTTATTCTTATATTGATAGTGAAACTCATTCATTCATATGAATTCTAAAAAATATTATAATTAAATCTGAGATTTTTTCTGTGTTTCCTGGACAGAACTCGTCATTATAAATTTATTTTCTCCTTTAAATTTAGTTGTCTAATTTAAATTAAAGATATTTTAGTATTAAAGTTACTTTTGTATAAACTCATATATATTTTTGGTTAAAATGATAGTAGGAGGGACAAGATGCTGGCAGAGTAAGGAACTCCAAGACTTAGCTTCTCCTACATGGCAATTAGTAATTACCCAGAGCTATCAAAAGCACCTGTTTGGGGGGCCAAGGAGACCAGAATAGCATCCTGCAACATCCTTGAAAGAATGGAAGGAGAAGACTGCCCATCTGCAGTGAAGCTGCATGAGTAGAGCACAGAAGCTGGTGCCCATCCTCTCGTGGCAGAGCAACTGCCTCGGGTGCTATTCCCGAGGCTGAAGTTGGTGCCAACTCATGTCATGGAAGCTCCATTTCCTAAAAATGGAGGAGGATGAGACATTCAGGCACCAACTTCAGCTACCGATTAGTATATTGGCTGGCTAAAGTATAATCTTAACTACAGCTAAAGTTTGAACATGTGGAAGTCACGAAGAGGCTGGTAGCCACCATTTTAACACCATGCCAGGCAAGAGGGGAAACAGTGTTGATTGAAAATCACAGTGATGGTAGGGATGAACTTCATTCCACCCAAATCAGATTGCAGCCCTAGTTAGGTCCCAGCCCCACCTCCAGCTGGTGGGACATGGAGTAGCCTCTCCAGGCAACTGCAGGCACTTTCAGTTGGCACAGACTGGATAGTGGGATACCTGGGGCTCCATCACTGATCCTTAGTAGAATAGAATCATTGTGTTTCCTCAGCTTCTCTGGGCAACTGCAAGTACTTTCAACCCACATGGGCTGGTTTATTGAGCATCTTCAATTCCACCCCTGCTCCCCGCCTGCATAGGATAGGAGGGGGGCTGCAGTTTCTTCAGACTCTCTGGGCAAATTAAGACACATTCCACCCACAAAGACTGGATACTCAGACACCTGTAGATCCGTTCCTGGCCCCCATAAGATAGGAGGGGACCTGTGCAAATGCAGGCACTTTCAGCCCACATGTACTGGATTGTTGAATGACTGGTGTTCCACCACCCTCTCTCCCATAGGATAGGAGGGAGCTGGTGCTTTCTCAGCCTATCTGGGCAACTGAAGGAAGATTTGGCCTGCAAGACTGGACTCTTGGACTCCTGTAGAGCCACCTTCACCCCTGATAAGACAAGGAAGGGGCAGTTTTTCCCCATCCTTTCTGGACAAATGTAGGTGCTGTCAACCCACACGGATTAGTTGGTTGAGTGCCTTTGATTTCATCCCCACTCCACCTATAAGGTAAGAGGGGGCTTGTGTTTCTTGAGCCACTCTGGGTAACTTCAGGTACTTTCAACCCATATAGATTAGATACTTGGACACATGTAGATCTATCCCTGCCCTGCTATAGGATAGGAGGAGAGTTGTGTTTCCTCAACCTCTCTGGAAAACTGCATGTATTGTTAGCCTTTATGAACTGGTTTGTTGAGTGCCTGGGGCTTCACCTCCACCCCACACATAAGATCAGACAGCGCTGCTGTTTCCTCAGTCTCTCTGGGCAACTACTGGTGCTTTCTTCTCAAAATAGACTTATTTGTTGGGCAGCTCTGATTCCATCCCTGACCACCCTCCATAGAATAAGAAGGGAGCTGCTGTTCCCTGTAGGGAAGGGGTGGCTGGAACTATGTGAGTCTACCTAGTTAACTACAACAGTTTTGACCTGCACAGCTTAGTTTGCTGCCCACACTTGTAGTTCCATCCTTGCTCAGGCAGGAGAGGTAGGGACATGAAGCTTCATCAGTGTCTCCAGACAACTAAAGACAGGCTTGCCCTGAACGATTTGGATTACTACACATGGCTGTGATTCTATCTCTACCTCTGGCAGAGGCAAAAGGTAAGAGAAGTTTCATCAGTTCCTGTGGCAACACAGGTAGCTTCTGCCTCCACAGCCTACAGTACCAACTACATCCTTGGCTCCTACAACACAACCTGCAATGGAAAAAGGGCAAGAAATCCCTTAGCTAAAAAAGAAACTGCACCTGGAATATATACATCTAGTAAGTCAAATGCCAAGACGCCAACAAAAAATTATAATCCATACCAAGAAACAGGAAGATATGGTCCAGTTAAGGTAACAAGATAAAACTTCAGATGACATAAAAGAGTTGAGACAACTAATAATAGATGTTGAAACAAATCTCCTTAATAAATTCAATGAGATGGCTAAAGAGATTAAGAATATTAAGAAGATATTGGGTTTGTACAAAGAAGAATTTGAAAGCATACACACAAAAAAACAGCAGATCTTATGGGGATGAAAAGCACAATAAGTGATATAAAAAATACATTGGAGGTATATAACAGCAGATTTGAGGAGGCAGAATAAAGGATTGGTGAGCTTGAAGATATAGCCTCTGAAAGTGAACACACAAAAGAACAGATGAAGAAAATAATGGAAAAAATTAAACAAGGTCTCAAGGAAATAAATGATGGTAAGAAATGTGCAACATATGTGTCATTGGTGTCCCAGAAGGAGAAGAGAAAGGAAAAGGGGCAGAAGGAATATTGGAAGAAATAATGGTAGAAAATTTCCCAACCCTACTGAGGGACATAGATATCTGTGTACAAGAAGCACAATGTATTCCCATCCAAATGAATCTGTATAGACAACTCTGAGACACATGCTAATCAGAATGTCAAATGCTAAAGACAAAGAGAGAATTCTAAGAACAACAAGACAACGTGCTGCATAATATATAAGTGATACCCAATAAGATTAAGTACCCATTTCTCTTCAGAAACCATGGAGGCAAGAAGTCAATGGAATGATATATTTAAGATACTACAAGAGAAATACTTCCAGCCAAGAATCTTATATCCAGCAAGTTTATCTTTCAGAAATGAGGGTGAGTTTAGAATATTCACAGATAAACAGAAACTGAGAGAGTTTGTAACCAAGAGACTGACATTACAGGAAATACTAAAGGAAGTGTTACATTCTGAAAAGAAAAGATAGGAGAGAGAAGCTTGGAAGACAGTCTAGAAATGAAGGTTATACCAGTAAAAATAACTAAAAGAGTAAAAAAAGTGGTGAAAATAAAATATGACAGATAAAACTCAAAGGTCAAAATGTGTGATGTAAGAATTATCTTTACAATAATAATATAAAATGTTAATGGATTAAAACTACACAATCAAAAGGTACAGACTAATGGAATGGATAAGAAAATATGAGCCATCTATATGCTGTCTACAAGAGAATCACCTTATACCTAAGGATCCAATAGATTGGAAGTGAAAGGCTAGTAAAAGATATTCCATGCATGCAGTAACAAAAAAA
>JAQZBX010016393.1:0-21342 GCA_029593785.1 Cabassous unicinctus | reverse complement strand
ATACACCACTCTCAGCATTGGACAGAATATCTGGGCAGATGATCAATAAAATAAGAGAGCTTGAATTATATGATAAATGGACTAAACCTAACAGACATATACAGAACATTACACCCCAAATCAACAGGACATACATTCTTCTCAAGTGCTCATGGATCTTTCTCCAAGATAGACCATATGTTGGGTCACAAATAAATTCAAATGAAAGAAAGTTAGAGAATAATCTAGGGACTGAATAACATAGTGAAATCAGAGGTGGTTGAGAATTGTGGCTAATAATACAAATACAAGAATGTCCTTCTATGAACTAGAACAAATGTACATCACTAATTAAGGTGATATGAATGTGGAGATGCATGGGGAAAATATAATTAATATAACCTATGGACTACAGTCAACAGCAGTACTGTAATATTCTTGCATCAATACCAAAGATGTATTGTGTTAATAATAGGGGGCTATAGAGGGGATATACCAAGTGCAGGCTGTGGACCATAGTTAGTGGAAATAGTCTAATGATAGTATCTCATGGTTGGTAGCAAATGCTCCACAACAATGTAGTGTTTTGGTGGAGGGTTATTGTATGGGAATTCCACACATATGCATGATTTTTTTGTAAATTTTCCAACTTCTCTAATAAAAATATATTTTTAAAAAATGTGACAATAATTTTCAAAGCTGTGTTGAAAAGGATTCAAATTATATTTTGGAAATTACTTTGAGAAATTCAAGTTGTAGATTAAATTGATTAATTTTAGTATAACATAGATGACTCTTAACAAAATAAAAACAGCTACATTAAACATTGCCATTTTACTTTTAAACAATTTCAATTAATTTGAAAAGTAAAGAAAATTGAGCAATTCAAAGTAGATAAAATTAACTTTTCTAGATGATTTATGGAAATATCAATGATTGTCAATAGTCAGCATTTTTCCAATATGTAAATATGAGTTGGAATTTTCCACTGCCACAGTAGACAGAATTGACATATCAAACTACAGGTGATAATTGGACAATATGGTGACAGATAATAAAGTACAAAGGAAAGTGCTAAATAATGCAAATTTATAAAGAAAAAATACATGACTAACATACTAATGGAATATGATTTATTATAACTTCAGGAAAAAAATTACCATTTTTATTGTCAAACATAGTTCAATAAAACTGTGCAGGGAGCAGTGAAAATATCAAATCATTTCATTTCTTTCTAAGGTAAAAGAGGTAAAATAATTTAATGTTAAACGTGAATATGTAAAATGACAGCATTTCTTTTTTATAACTAAATTTTATAACTGGAAGATTTATAGAAATAAAAAATGGAAATGGGTATACTGCTCATCATTATACTTCTTTTAAAGTAAAAAACTAAATACAGAAGTTCATTGATGCATAACATAGCTGATGTTTGTTTTCCTTTTTCCTGAATATAAATATCAAGTAAAATTAGCAGAAAATTTAACTGAGTTATTTGAGAAAAAAACATTTCATTCATTTTATATAGCACACTTATTTCAATCAAATAATTACTTTTCTTCTCATGTTAATGTTTTCATTTCATCTTAACACTTATTTATTATTCTGAATGCATCAACCCCAGAATTGTAGAAGAGATTCTGAAACATCTCTTAAGTGACTTTATCTGATTCTGAGCCCTAATAACTTGCAATAAAACAGAATGTACTCTTTTGACATGAAAAATGATGAAAGTGGTAAAATCCAAGGAATTGGTCTATTACTTCACACAATAAAAAAATGTAAGAGAAGGAAGTATTGCCAATTAGAAACACGAAATGTGATTATAAAATTTAAACAGAATTTTAGATTGAACTCACACCCAAATATTATGGAAATGATCATCATTTTTATCATACAATGAACCTAATATATCTGTTCACAAAAATCAAAGCTTCTTTACCTTTTTCTAGCTATTAATAAATATATTCTATTAATGCCTTTTAAAATTATAAATGTTGTGCAATGCATTTTACCTAGAGTAGAAAATGATTTGATGGGTCAGGTTTGAGACAAAGGTTTATTAGTTTTATTAACAGCAGAAAACAATCTTTTGTGTTTTTTTTAAATCATTTTTATTGTATAATTTTATCTATTTTTATTGCTAATTCCTGCTTTTTTCTGCTCCTGTCATTATTGATGCTTACTCTTTAAAATTGTACGATTTATATTGCTCTTTTTCTCTAACATCTTGAAATATATGCTGCCATGCAAATTATGGTGAAAGGCCAAAGAGCAGACAAACCAGACATCATGGAGACTTTGCCACTGAAGGAAGGAACACAGCAGCAGAGCCGTCCAAGATTTTAACTCCCAGAATGAAATTGAAAGTAAATTCAGCGTGTGAAAGCAGATTTAAAATGATGATAGGTAGAATGCTCAATGCAACTTATTCGCTTGCTGATACAAGTTGCCAGTACAACCAAGTTTGTTTTAGTTACTTGGCTGCTCAAGCAAATAGCATGCAAAATGATGGCTGAATGAATAAGTATTTATTAGCTCATGGATTTGAGGCAGGAAAAAATTCCAAATAAAAATGTCATCAAGGTGATGCTTTCTTCCCAAAGACTGGAATTCTGGGACTGGCTGCCGGTGATTCTTGGTCCTTAGCTTATCACATGGCAAGGTACTTGGCAGTGTCTCATGGTCTCCTTTTCTGGGTTCCACTGATGTTTAGCTTCTGACTGCTTCTTCTGTGGCTTTCTCTCTGATTTTCATGTGGTTTTTAAAGGCTTGCACTAATAAGATTAAAACCCATCCTGATTGAAGTGGGGCACACCTTAACTGAAGTAATCTTATCAAAAGGCCCTTTTCATAATAGATTCACACCCACAGGAAGGGATTAAGTTTATGAACATGTTTTTCTGTGGTTCATACAGCTCCAAACCTCAACACAGGTGAAGGTCACACAACACATTTAAAGGTGGAGGCACCAGAGTCTCGAAAGTTCATCAGCCTGAGGTCCTGAAGAAAGTAGACAGGAGCCTTTAATGTGAAGTCTCTGGAGCCAAGTCTGACAGGGAATTTCTAAAATGGATGGCAGGAGGTCCTGGTCTGTTTACAGTATGGCACTGAGAGCAATAGGAGCTTTGCTCAGCCAAAAGCCTTGGATCGGGGAGTCACAGGACCTGGGTTTTAGCTGGCCTCTACCTTACACTAGCCAAAGGGGCATCTGCACTGGGATTTTATAGGAAATGCCCCTCTGGTTGACATCTAGCCAGTGTATATTACATCTTCACACAAATGTCTGGGTATTACTTGTTGCAAAAATATGTTTTTCTCAATTTGGATACGTTCTAACTGTCAACGTATTTACAAGTTTTGGGTATTTTTCTTAATTTTTTTACAATCTAATTGTGGTCAACATGTTTACAATGATTTTGGGGATTTAGAATAATTAATATTTCTATACACAACACTGAGCAACTTTTTGCTTTTCATTAAAAAGTCAAATGAAAAATATTTCCACTTTCTGACAATGGATAAACATTTCCGAGGACAGGTCCTGTCTGATCGAGTCATTTATTGCGGTGAACAAGTTGATGAAGATGTCTCTTTGTGTTAGATCTCTTTATTCCCTGTGTTTCTCAACCTGTGCTTCATTGCAGCTCACTGATCACATTACCCAATAAAATATTTGCATCTAAATCCATTTCTCAGATTGTGCTTTGTGCCTAGGCTGTGTGAGAGACAGTTGCTCATCTGTGACAGTGAAATCAAATAAGCATGATACAAGAAAGGATAATTTTAGTCTCACTCATAAGCATCAAATAAAAAATCCTAGAGAATGTATTAGCAAAGTAAATCTGACTTCATAGACAAGGAATAATCTAGAAAAATATTTTACAGACATAATAATTGACCAGATGTATTTCGACCATGGATGCAAAATTGAATTTATTTTCAGAAAAATTAGTCAATATAATTCATCCATATATCTACATATTTAAAGATTGTAATTATCTCAATAGCTGTATAAGAATTGATAAACTGACATAAAACTAGCAAAAGTTAAGGAAGATGGTTATAGAGAAAACTATAAAACTTTTCTGATAGATATTAAATAACAACCAAATAAATGGAGGCAATATCATATCCATGCATAAGAAGATTCAGTTTTGCAAAGATGACATTTCTTCTCAAGTTTATCTACAGATTTCAAATCCAAATCTCTGTAGGTATTGATGTGAGGATTAACAAATAGACTAATGGAACAGAAAAAAAGTGTTGGAAGAAAGCTTTACATATATGAGAACTTGATTCATAGTAAACATGGAATTGTATAGGGGCTGAAAAAGGATTGTCTTTTTAATGAATAGTGCTGGGTTCTTTGTATATTCATTTGGAAATAATATGTCTCCAATTTCATAATATACATACAAATATGAATTCCAGTTGACTCTAGACCTATCTAGTAAAGATAATAAATATTCACAAAACAATATAGAAGAACATATTAATTAATGAATGAAAATTGCTTCTGAGTAGTAACAAAAAAACCAAAAGACTAATTTGACTAATTTGACCAACCAACAAATCAAAGACATCTGTTCACTGAAACACACCAGAGATAGTGAGAATACCAAGTCAAATATTGGAAGAAAATATTTGCAATAAGTGTCACTGAAAAAATACTCCTGCTCAAAATATATTTTAAAAGCTCTTATAAATAAATAAGAAAAAAATGGGGCAACCAAAAAGAAAAAAAATGAGAAAAACCTTGAACTCTCACTTCAAAAAAGAAATCTATGTGGCCGATAAATTATAAAAAGGTTGGAACCTCGATGCTATTTAGAGAAATGCAAATTAAAACCCCAATGGGATGTGATTAAATATACAACAGACTGGTAAAAAATTTAAAAGCCTAACAATAGCAATAAGAACTCACACATACTGTTGGTGATAATATAAAGTCTAATAGCTAGATGAGGAAACACTTTGTATGTGTTTCATTTTGCTGAAGAAATATGTACCCTAAGAAACAGGAATTCTACTCTTAACTATAAATAGAAATATCCATAAATATAACCACACATATTCATGTAAATAAACACACACACACAAACACACAAACACATGCAATAAGCTACACGTTGAAAATGTTTATTGCAACATTACTTGCAATGAACACATTTGATAACAACCTAAATAATTCAGCAACCAATAAGTGAATACATCAGTTGTGATTATATGCATTCAATGGAATAGTGAATAAATAAATATTAATAAAATAGAAATACTAATCATTTTAAAATCAATTTTAGATCCATCTTACTAAAGGAAAGCTGTCAGAACAAAGGGACACATACTGAAAGAACTACTTATAAAAAGTTTGCAACAGACAAAATAAGCTATATTGTTGAGGGATGCCTATATGGGTGTTAAAAGTGAAAAGAAATGTAAAAACAAATTAATTTCCATAAATATTGCATCAATGTTAATCTTAGGGGGATGGGAAGTTGTAGACCAAGAAGATGTGTGCAGGGTTTATTTGGGAGTCCTGACAATGTTTTATATCTTGACAAAAGTAGTCATTACATGGGTGTTTATTTTATAGTAATTTATTACTCTCTGTACCATACATTTATTTTTTGTAAATAAAATGTACCATACATTTTATTTTTTTCTATTTTTATATTCCACAGGAAAAAAAAATAAGTAAAAGATTTCCCCTTTTGGCAATATATATTTTTTTTTAATGCAAGGAACATATTCAGTTTCTGAATGTGATGTGGTAATATTGAAGTTGACGATTTATTCACCTAAAAGTGGGAAGACAGGGCAAAAGCAAACTGAAGAAAAATTATTTTTGAGTGATCTTGGTGATACCTTTTTACACTTTATTCTTCATTTGCAAAATGAGAGTATTGATATAGTTCATTGAACTGATACCCTGCAAAGACTCCTTGACTGGCACAGTGGTAGGAGATCTGGTGTAGTGATGTAATTGGGGTAGATGGTGCTGGAATGTGAGGGGGAGTAGGGTGGGGGTTGGGTTGAACTATCCATGGAACTGGGGGGAGGACTGGAAGAAGGAGCAGGTAAACTCTGGGGATTTGTAGGTCTGTGGTTAAAACTGCAATGGCAGGCATATTCTTCTGGCAAATATGGCAGGGGATGATTACGAGTGCAGTGCGTCGGGGCTGGGGGGATATGCGGGATAGCGTGCACCTGGAGCAGACTTCAGTGGAATATGAAAGTGTTCATCTTCTCATAGTATATTATCTCAGTGGGTGGAGACCCACACAATAAACAAGAAAATATTAAATTCCCATCCAGGGGAGTCCTGCTATGTTCTCAATTATAGGGACAAGAATCTCTCAAGAACATAGGCAGTGCCTAATAAAATAAAACAGACCAATATGTCAAGCCCCCAATATTATTTCATGTAACGTTGAATCATAGACTTCAAAAATTGAAACTTAATGCTTTGCATAAGTTCTGAGGGGAGTGGGGAAGGGGAGGGAATAAATGGAACACAGGGCATTTTTAGGACACTGGAATTGTTCTGCATGATCTTGCAATGATAGATTCAAGCCATTATACATTTTGTCAAAACTTATAAAATTGTGCAGTGCAAAGTGTAAACTATAGTCCATGGTTAGTAGCAATGTTTCAATATGTGTTCATCAATTATAACAAACATACCACATTAATGAAAGATGTTGTGAATGGGGGAAAGAATGGGAGGGGTTTGGGTGGGGAATATGAGAATCCCCTATATATGAATATATATATTTTTTAATTTATTGACGGTGTCACTCATATATGAATATACATAAACAATAAATGGATAGCAATAGTTGTGAACTTGCAAAACAAATATACATAATACCATATAGGGCTCTCATACCTCACCCTACCACCAATATCTTGCATTGTTGTTAAACATTTTTAAATAATGATTAAAGAGCATCCTCAAAATATTACTACTAACCAAAATATTTTCCTCCAACCCACCCTATTATTATTATTTTTATATCCTTTATACATGAACATACATAAACAATAAGGGTATAGTAAAAGTTGTGAATTTACAAAGCAAACATTCATAACATCATACAGGGGTCCCATATATCAACCCTCTACCAACACCTTACATAGTCCTGAGAAATTTGTTACAAATTATGAAAGAATATTGTCAAAATCTTACTACTAATTATAATCCTTATCTTACATTTGGTGCATTTTCCCCAACCCACCTTATTGTTATTTTTTAACTATATTTTTATGGCAGAAGTTGTAAACTTATAAAACAATCATGCACATCTGCAGAATTCCCAAACAACACCCCTCTATTAACACACCACACTGTGGTGGAACATTTGTTACAGATTGTGAGATAATATCATCTGATTATTACCAGGTCCACAGCATACATTTGGCACACATTTTCCATTCTCTCCCATTATCAACACAGTAGATCTTTGGCATAGATGCAAGAATATTACATTATTATGTTAAGCACATTCCATAGGTCACTCCAGTTGTATTTTCTCCATGCTTCTCCACATTCCCACCACCCTGCAATAGTGATGTTCATCTGCTCTAGCTCACAAAGGACACACTTGCATCTGTACCATCGACCACAATTCTCATCCATCTCTGGGTTAACTGGGCTATTCAATCCCTAGATTATTCTCTAGCTTTCTGTCAATTTGCATTTACATCCCTAGACTACCATTTTAAGCCATATCCCCATTTACAAACCAGCTGTTACTCACTATAATGTATTACCATCAACTCTCTACATTTCCACACTTTTACAGTAAAGCTAATTAAAACTTCTACATACATTAAATATCAGTAGTCCTTCTCAGTCCTCCTCTTATCTCTTTTACGAATCTACCACCTACCACCAGGTCTTGAAGATATTTTCCTACATTTTCTTCTATAAGCTATATGGTTCTTGTTTTATATTTAAGTTTTTGATTCATTTTGCGTTAATTTTTGTATAAGGTGTGAAATAAGGGTCTTCTTTCCTTCTTGCATTATGGATATCCAGTTTTCTAAGCACCATTTGTTGAACGGACTGTTCTGCCGAGCTGGGTGGGTTTGACAGGCTTGTCAAAAATCACTTGACCATAGATTTGAGGGTCTGTTTTTTAACCATCAATTTGGTTCCATTGGTCTATGTGTCTGTCTTTATGCCAGTACCATGCTGTTTTTACCACTGTAGCTAGGTAACATGACTTAAAGTCTGGAAATGAGAGTCTTCCAACTTCACTTCTCCTTTTTAAGATGTTTCTGGCTATTCAGGACCCCTTACTTTTCCAAGTAAATTTGATAATCATGTTTTCCACTTATTTTTAAAAATGCTGGTGGAATTTTATTGGGGGGGAATCTCCTATATTTTTTATGTAATATTTATGTAATCTAAAGCTTCTTTAAAAATAAAAAATTAACTTGAAAAAGTATAAATTGAAATGACTTCTTCAGAGTTCCTTGTATGTGACATGGTTAAATCAGTTTAGAACCAACTGATTCAAACTGAAATTTACACCTCAAATCATTGCCCTGAAGTAATGTTAATCTCATGTATGTTTTGCAGAGAAAGTCAATGTATAACTACTTCACTATCCGCTAATGCCTTCCTTCTCATGTCTTTGTTCAAAGATCAGCCTCAGAATTGAGGCAATATCCCACCACTGAAATGGAAACTGCATTTTAAGAAGATACCAGGTGATTTGTAAGCAAAGTTTGATATGGACTTGCCAACAACCCTCTAATAATACATATGCTGTAATCTGCATCCTGTGCTGCAAGATGTCACATTAATGTCAAAGCAAAGGCTAGTTAATGCGCAATTGAATAATTGTAATAAAGGATGTTTATAATGATTTTCATTTCCTTTTGATTTAATTTTTAAGTGAAGCATTGTCTTTCTAGCTGACCCTCTTTGTCTTAACCTAGGAACTGCATGAAGATTCCTGACTTCCTTGTTCTCAACTAGGTGGCTAAAGCCCAATCTTCACTGAACCTTCCTTGCAAGGTTGTCTATGATCCTTCCATTGCTTAAACTTCAAATACCCACCAAGACTCACTCTAGTGTCTTACTCTCCTGCCTCAAATTGTGTAGGCCAGATTCTCTGGTATGTTCAAATAATTTTCGAGAAACTCAACTAAACAGTACAACAAAGTTTAATATTTAAAGAAAACATGTCCTTGTTTTCTAAGAAAAAAAATGACATTGGTCTTTTGAATACATTATCTCTGAATTTGCTGAGAACAAAAAATGTATTCTGATGGAAGAAATGTCAGACCTGATAAGAGAAGTTGAAAATTGAGCCTGTATATAGCATGTGAACTAATTTTTAGCTTGCATTATCTAATAAATCATAACATGTAGGTGTCACTTACTTAACTTGTACAGCAAATGCTTTGTTTGGCAAATGAGAAAATGTTCGTTGAAAGCCATTTTTGCCATATAAAGTTTGTATTGACTGGCTTGGCTTCTAGTTCTTCCTCTGCTGTTAAGAGGTTATTTTATCTTTGAAATATCCTGTAACTGTATTTGGCCTCAGTTTTCTTATCTGTAAAACAGCAGGTATCAGATGATCTCAAAAACTCCTTCTAGCCTTTTAGCACTTTATTATTTTACCACTGTTAAAACAAAGATGTAGAAATATGTGTGAGTGAAATAATCTATGCATACCTAGTAATAGAGCAGTAGCTACAGAGGAAAAATGGACTTTGAAATTAAAAGAGACCTGGCTTTAAATAACAGTCCTACCACTGCATGTTTCCCCTTGTGCAAGTTACTTAAACTTTCTGAGAGTCATGTTCTTCAACTTTAAATTAGTAGCCTAAAACCTAAGAAGAGAGATCTAAGAGGAAAATAAGTTAGATATCTGTAAAATAACCCACTCTATTTTAGTGCCACAGTAAATGTTAGCTCTCTTTCAATCTCTAAATGATTGCTCCCATTAAATTTCCAAATTAGTCTGCATTTTCTGAATGCCACAATTAAATATTATAGTGACATTTGTAACAAGATTCTTCTTTAATCTTTCACATGTGGCCTTCCTACTGGGCTCCAGTATACTTCACTTTTGGGAAAAGCAAAAGTTTACAGAGAAGATGTAACAGATCGTTTGGTGAAATACTCGGTAAAATACAGACTGTTATATTTGTATTTAATCATTAGTACTCATGAACAAATTTTAGTTTATTGTTTTATTTTATGTGTTAACCTTCATGGATTATATTGTGGTCACTATGGAAATGGTATCATCTTATACATAAAGGTTATTAGGATGTTCAGAAGGTTACTATGTCAATCTTTTGGTTGACCCTCTCGAAATTGGAAACAGAATACTGTTTATAGGGGTCCTTCACTTCTAAAATTGCATTGTTGCATTTATGCTGGCCTTCAGGGAAAATGCAGGCACATTAATTTACCTGAGTTGAAGAGGACATAACATTTTAAAATGTAATTTTTGTATTAATGTAAATGTACCCAGAGGACCAAGGGTTGATACACACTTTAAATTAATTTTACTGGGCAAGATTTAAATTCTAAATACTTCTTTGATTACCCATGGGACAAAACCTTATTTAGCATAGATTTTAAAATGTGCATCTAAAATATTTTAAACAATCATTGGGCTAAAATAAACCACATACTCAATAATTATCAGGGTTTTCGTGTTTAATAATATGTCTAGAGCATATTAAACTCTCCTAATTTTAAGTAATTCTAACATGGATTAATCTGAAATGTATATACTAATAAATGATTAAACAAGGTTAACACAATTAGCCCCGCAAAACAGCATCTTACCAGCCTCCTCTAAATATTTAAATCTTCAGACTGTTAAGACCAACTTGAGAGTAGTAGGCATGAATAAAAGACTTGAGTTTGGAAAATAAGCTTCAATCCATGAATTAATTCAGTGAAAATTTCTGCATCTGAAATAAATGGAGCAAACAGGGAGTTGTAAAATATTCGATGTTTAATATAGAAAGCTATATGAAATCAATGATGCTTACCTGTTCCTTTGAACTGTGTTCTTTCCAATCAATTTTGGCCCAAACATGCCAAAAATCCTTTTATGTATCCATATGTGTATATCAAAGCTCTATTTTTTCCTGCTTAAAATTGTGCCATATTACATGTAGCTGTTAATCAAGAAGATAATTAGATATTTCACGTTATAGTTAGGACATCAAGAGATTTTCCTGAAATGAATAATTCTAAACTATGAATTTGCTTAAATTGTAGTCATATTTTTCACCATCAACATCATCAAAACAAATTTTGACATGATTTTATGTGTATCTTTACACAGAGTCCTATGTTGACAGAATTAAGCCATTAAGCATTTATAATCTTATGTAACTCTGTTGCAGATATAACTGTGCAGGCCATAGAAAACTACCTATCAGTGGGTTTCACAACATAAATAACAGGTAAAGGACAAGGATTTCTATAGAATTAAAAAGTATGTTTGAGCTGGATCTGCTAGTTACTATTTAAAAAGAATATATCAATATATGATATTGAAGCTACAGGGGTTTGTGACAACTTGCATTTGTCATCATTTGTGTTCCCTTTGGATTCATTAGCATTGTATTCTTTCTTCAGTGATTCAAAATTGGTGGTAGTGTGCATGTGAGAAGTCCCAAAATTTTAAAAAATGTCACGGTTGAGAGTTCTTTTATAATCAGTAATAGACCTCTTTATAATACGAAATAAAACTCATGTATAAATCTTGAAAATGACATCTGAAAAGAACCCAGATAGGCTGGTGAAAAGCAAATGGCATTTTGCATATTTTTCACAGTGACTGTGGCAGTGATTTACTGTGTTGTCTGAGATACTAAATATGCATCATAAATCCCTTCAACACAAGTATTATTATGTTCATTCAGCTCTTTTCCATGAGCCAACATTTCCTCTTTTCATAAACTTCATTGCATGAAAAGACTCAGTATTTTTAAAATGTCATTTAAATCCAGTGATTTTGGATTAATATAATGAGAATTTCCTTTTAAACTTGGGTATAGAAGGTACCCAACTGGAAATAAATATTTCCATTCAAAGTTTCCACTTTGAAGAAGAGAGAACAAAGTAAAATGATACAGTAGCTCCTTGTCCTAGTGTCAGTTTCATCCTTTATTACAAATACACCTAGCAGAAAGAAGGAAGAAAAACAATGTGTACACAATAGTATGTGATACTTCATATTGTACAGTTTAAGTCCAATATTGCATTTTAATATATTCTGTATGAATTGTAAATTTTAATAACAGTTTTATTAGTTGAGTATACCTCTAATATGTCAACTGATCTTTTAATGTTTCCAATAGGTATATTATTAAATAATATGAGAAATTAAAACATATTAAGCACATATTTTCTTTAACAGGTTAGAAGACATAGAACAAAGAAACTAGGGTCATAAAGTTGTTTTTATATTTCCACTTGTCCATTAATGGAAACGGTTAACCATTTTCATAAAAAAAAAGTAGAATATATTTTTTTAGTTTAATATATAAGTTATGTATCCCAGAAAACTTATTATGTAATATATTTTTTCCTGGGGATAGCTTTCTCCAAGACAATAAAAACTAATTATCACTGAATAACTGAACTCAAAGCTTTCTAAAGTAATGCCTGAACTTGTATTTTAATCTTTTATCAAAGAACATTGCCATCAGAGATTTGAAACATTTGTGTATTGGTGAGTTAAAATTCTGCCAAAGCACTGTGCTCAGCTTGTTGTGTTTCTTTTAATATTTCATTATATTTTCACAGTGACTATGTGAAATTTAAAAGCATTGTTTGTCTTAGATCTCATTTCAGATTTTGTAATGATACACTTTAATTTGGAAGTGGTCTTGATAACACGAAAATTGGAAAGAAACTGGGTGTGAGTCAGAAGGAAATATGCAGTATTAAAGAAAAGAAGAATTAAAATAAGACAGACAGCAAGAGTAGAGCAGAAACTGTCTTTCAAAAGAGCTTGGAAAGGGAATATCTTGGACTTTGAATCCTGAATTCTAAATTTTTCATCAAAATGCATGCTACATTCAGGATTTTAGTATTTTTTATTGACAACAATCATAAACAATCTTATTTTGAAATTAAATAAAATCAAAAATAGGTACTGTTCATGTAACAATTCATGAAAAGAATAGACATTTAAAAGGATGCCAAGAATGGAAAGGAGTGCTCATTTTCTGTATGAAGCTTGGTAGCAGAATGAACATAACTCTACAGACAACAAACAGCTCTTGGAGCAGCAATGAAGTTTTCATTTATCTCAGGACCTAAAGTTAAAAATCAGATGATCAGTAAAGGCTTATATATTTTCACTTTTAGATTCACAATATATTAAAAGATCATTTATGTCATTTATGCTTGAAAATTGAAAGTGTAATATATATTAATTTTTATGTTCTTTAAATAAGGCAAAAAAAATTGTATTCTGAAATATCTGTTCATAGAATCCACATGAGATTTATGTGTAGGTTTGTGTTTATATGCTAACCATTATGTCAAGTTGGTACATAACATATTACTTTCTATGAATTTCCAGCATCAAGATTTGGGGATATTTGCTAAAAATTTTACTTATAAGACCTGAGTTTTTTTAATTTCCCTAAATGATGTTCTTCTTCATGGCTATCAAATAGAAATCCCTCATGTATTTAATACTTTTAATCCACTTGACCAAACCTCAAAGTATTCAGTTTTTGATTGACAAATGCAATTCAATCAGAAAAGCTCTTGGGTATATTTTCAGAGAAAAGCCCTGTACATAGAAGATTCACCTTTCTGTAGACCTGAAATTGGTAAAGAATTTGTTGCCTTACCATGTATCATTTTTCTGGTTTCCTAAGGCACTTGTTGGTCTTCTTCATTTTATTTTTCTTTTTTAAGAAAAAAAGAAGAGTTTGGCAGAACTTTTTTTTCATTTATTTGTTTTAGGATATTTGAGGAAGGGAACAGGAGGGGCAGGAAAGAAGTGTAGAGTAAAATAAATAGGATTAAAGAAAAGTGGCCTTTTTGTCTTTATTTTCTTTTTCAAGTAGGAAGTGCTGTCAATATAGTGGCAAGTACATACATCTCAAAAAGCATCAAGGGCAGTTCTTTGAACTATAAAATAATATGGAAAAGATTTTTAAAAAAAATTTTTAAGAAGTGGCGAGTGATTCTGTGTATTAGTCAGCCAAAGGGGTACTGATGAAAAATACCAGAAATTGGTTGGTTTTTATAAAGGGTATTTATTTGTGGTGCAAACTTACAGTTATCAGGCCATAAAGCATAAGTTACCTCCCTCACCAAAGTATATTGCCACGTGTTGCAGGAAGATGGCTGCCAACATCTGGAAGGGTTCAGCCTTTTTGGATTCCTCTCTTCCCAGGGCTTGTTATTACCTGGGATTAGCTGCTTTGTTCTCTCCACAATGCCAGCTATAGATTATCAGATGAATGGCTTGTCTCTCTTCCTGGGACCTCTGCCATATCTGCTTGTCTGTGAGTTTACTTGCCAGGTTCCAGCTCAAAAACTCCAAACTCCTTTCTCTGTGGTAAGGTTTTGCAGTGAGTACCCACCCAACAAGGGGTGATGTGGGGACTGGTGGACAGGGATTCAACATCCTACTGACATGGTCCAATCAAAGCCTTAATCATTATTTGATCAAGTAAAAGTTAAACATCTGAATCTAATATACCCAGAGAGACAGACCAGTTTACAAACATAATCCAGGATCTATTTTTGGAATTCATAAACAATATCAAACTGGTATAGTCTGTATAATTTTTCATATCCATTTAAATAGAGGCAAACTTCCATGATTTCAATGGACACAGATTCACAAGGGTTTGGCTTGACTGTGTATAGGGAGCAGTGAGAAACTAGAGTAAAAGTAGAATTCATTTTCTTTAGGGTTTTAAATTTTTTAAATTTAATTTAATTTAATTTTTTCTATTTTTTTAAAGATACTTAGATTATACAAATGTCACATAAAATATATAGAGGATTCCCATTTGCCTGCCTCTCCACAACTCCCACATTTTTCCACATTACCAACATCCTTCAACAGTGAGGCACGTTCATTGCAATTGATGAACATATTTTGGAGCATTGCCATTAACCATGGGTTAAAATTTACATGGTAGTTTACACTCTTTCCCACCTAATTCTGTAGGTTATGGCAAGATATATAATGGCCTGCATCTGTCATTGCAATGTCATTCAGGACAATTCCCAAGTCCCAAAAATTTTCCCTGTATTATACCTGTTTTTCCCTCTCCCTCAGAACCTCCAGTGACCACTGCCTCCATATCAATGATATAATTTCTTCCATTTGAAGAAGTTTTGGATCATAGAGGGTTTACAACTGTGGCAGGGGAGGATCATTGGTGTGAGGTGTCAGTGATAAGGGATACATGGGAGGAAGCTCACCTAGGCATACATATAAACCATATAAATATGTTCAAATCTTCATGGGGCATCTTCATGGTAGGTGTAGATTCACATATTAACGGAAGAAATATCAAATTCCCATAATGGAGAGCTCTGTCACATTCTCGAATGGATCAGCAAGAATTCCCTGATTACAAGAGCAATGACTAGTGAGGGAAGATGGTCCTTTGACAGGCCCTTGACATTGATGACTGTGCTTATGAACCTTTATTCTTGAAGTTGAAATTTAGCCTAGTGTTATAAGGTGCCTAAGAGTTGCCTCCTGGGAGCCTCCTTGTTGCTCAAATGTGGCCTCTCTCTAAGCCGAACTCAGCATATAAATACACTACATTCCCCCCAGTGTGGGACATGACTCCCGGGAATGAGCCTTGTTGGCACCAAGGGATTATTACCAAAAACCAACTAGCAATGCAACTGGAAAAAGACCTTCACCAAAAGGGGGAAAAGGTAAAGACAAATGAGTTTTTATGGCTAAGAGACTTCAAAGTGAGTCAGGAGGTCATTCTTGAGGTTATACTTATGCACATCTCAGCAGTATCTCTTTGACTGCCAAAGTAAATACAACCCCAAATAGTGGGGCTCTTGACGGCTATGGAGACATCTAGACACTACTGCCAGGGCAGACATCTCAGGAGTTTGGTTCCTTGCCAGGGGTCCCTACTTTGGAATTTATGCGTCCCAACGTGACACAGGTGGACTTAGTTGTGGTTTCCCTACACATGGCTCTTCGGTCCTTCTATTTGAACCCATAATTAGTACTAGGGTTGGTAAGTGTATGTCCAACAGACTAAAATCTTTGGGCTTTCCATGTGCCAGCTGGGCCCTGAATCTCAATAGAGTTGGGGCACCTACTCTCCAGTTCATTGGTCTCTCTCAGGACAACTAACAAGTAGGTGATGATGGACAACTACCATCCCAAAGAACCAAGAGAGTCTACAACTGTAAGGAAGAGCCTCTAATGGAAAGATGTTTAAAACTGAATAGGGAGGCCAAATTGCACACATAATACAGTATAACTTCATTTTTAAATATTTATTTGTATAAGCAAAATCTGAGTTAGTTTCTTAGCTAGAATTATAACCATAATTATAGTTGCATACCTATGGAGAGAGAGAACATATATATCAACCTGATGGAACATTAATATGCTCTGGGATATTTGGTCAAGGAGGGTCTCAGATGTGATTAATTGGCAATGAGGGACATTTATTGGTTCTTGAAAGAAGTGATAGAGTCAAAGATGTAATTTAGGATTAGAGTGAGATAGGTATAAGAATGATTAGTAACACTGTTGCATGACAAAGTTAATGTGACCTCAGACTTTTTTGGAAGCAGGGAGATATAGAAATTAATTTATGTATATTTCAAACTTTTGATAAACAAATATACTATAATGGCACACAAAGCCTTCTTATCTAAAAAAAAAACCAAAAACTTTTCACACTTTCTTTACCTATATCCTATAAGAGCTGCTAAGAGTGTCATTCAAGATTGAAACTTTAAGGTTTTCAGAAAAACTCCCTACATAAATTAAAGTGAAGTTAAATCAAGAAACTTCATGGAAAAAATCTCATGACAAAATAATACTAACTGAAAAGCACATAGAAGCATCTATTTTCAGTGAAAGTACACATTGGTCATTGAAGACTACTAGAAAATTTTGCCTCTCAATGCTAATGTTTCTTAACTCTAGATATTTGAACTTCCTATTTCTAACTTTACTTTTTTTTAAATTTTAGAAAACAGAAAATTTACATAAAAAATATAGGGGATTCCCATATACCCCACCAACTCCACTTCTCACATATACCCTCTTAATGACATCTTATATTAGTGTGGTACATTTGTTACAATTGCTGAATGAATATTGAAGCTTTATTCCTAACCATGGTCTATAGTTTGAATTATGGTTTACATTCTGCACTGTACAATTTTATAGGTTTTGACAAAATGTATAATGTATCTGTTAATGCAATAACATGAAAAACAGTTCTAATACCCTAAAAATGCCCTATAATCCATCTATTCTTGCCCCCACCCCACCCTTCCTTCAGAACCTCTGGTAACAACTATCTTTATATCAATGTTGCAATTTTTTTCCATTACTACAATAATAATTAGTCTACTTTGTTCCGTGGTTGCATTCCCCCTTTATGTTTGTTCATTCCTCAGGCTTGAGGATTTGGGGATGGCGATGCTCACTCTGCTTAAGATTGAGAGGGGGCTAAGATACTATGGGGAAGATAGAATGAATGGTTTTGCTTGTAGTTGCAGATGCATTTTGCTTTTGGGCATGGGGTTGTCCATCATCATTTTGTTAATTGTCCAGGGTGAGTCCAATGAATTGGAGAGTACGGGTTGGCAGCAACTCTTCTGAGATTCAGGACTCAACTGGCATATGAACATAGCAAAGATTTAAGTCTCTGGGACACATATTTAATGGGCATAGTGCTAATTATAGGCTCAAATAAAAAGGGTAGAAGAATGATGTGTTGGGCAATTATAAGTGAATCTAATTCTATTTCATTGGGGGAGGCCCACTGACACTTGAACACTCCCACAATTATGTTCTCAACCACAGTCCTCTACCTCCCCAGGGTTCACCTGTTCCTTCCACAGAGCTTTCTCCCCTGCTTTATGGATAACCATGACACACCCCTACAACCCCACTCACACTAACATTCCAGCATTGTCATCCCCACTCACATTATTGTACCACCATCACCCTGTCCACTGCGAAACCTCCCCCATTCACCTTATCACAGATTCTGCCCAGATTGAGCATTGACTCACCACTCTCTAATCCCTTACTTTCTCATGGTAACCTGTCTTCCAGACACTACTTCTATATGTCTACTCAATATCCTTAGCTCATATCAGTGAGATCATGCAAAATTTGTCTTTTAGTGACTGGATTACTTCACTCAACATAATGTCTTTGGGATACATCCATGTTGTTGCAAGTGTCAGTGCCTCATTCCTTCTTACACCTGAGTAATATTCCATCCTATGTATATACCACATTTTGTTTATCCATTGTTCCATTGTTGGACACTTGGGTTGCTTCCAACTTTTAGCAATAGTGAATAATCCTGTGCTGAACATTGGTGTGCATATATCTGTACACGTCCCTGCTTTCAGTTCTTCTGGGTATATTCTTAGTAGTGCGATTGTAGGATCATACAGCTATTCTATACTTAAATAAGTTTCAGTAATCTCAGTTAGTAAGGCAACATGATTGTGAATATAACAATGGGTATAATGTTAAGTATAAATATTATAGTCATTGTACTTCTATTTTTATTTTGTAGATCTCTAGGCATTAAAAACTCCTCTTTTAGAATTGATCTTAAAGAAAAGTATCAGACTATTCTGATAATCTGAACCTCAATCCTTAAAGTAGTAAGCTAATCTATCTACAATTATGGTCAGACTGGTGCTTTCTTAAACATTAATGGAAAATTTTCCCACCAGGTTATATCCAAATGCATCATGTTAAATTTAAAGCTTTGAAACTGCCTATTTCACATTTGCAAACTTTTAATCCACTCTTATTAGTTTTACAAACTTGAAACTCTTGATTTAATCTCAGAAGGTAATATACACTATCACAAAACAAATCATTTCCAGGTGTATGAGAAGGAAGATCTAGGTGGCAGAATCTAGTTTTAGAAAATTACTCCTTGTCAAACAATAAGAATTTCTGAAGTAGCTGTACAATAGACATTTTGCATCTCACTGTTGAGTAAAAGGTTGGGTATTCTCTTTCACTTAATTATCTGGGTCCTGGGACATATTGCCTTTCACTCCCGCATTTACATACAAAAGCATCATTTCTCCGAATTGGGCCAAAGACTTTTTTTTGTCAAAAGTATTTTGTCAACACCCAGACACACTACTTATGTATATATATTTGGTAATTAAAACAGCTTATTCTCCCTCAAATTAGACTAATTCTATTTATAACTTGATGAACTAGTTCACAAATACAAAGCCAATGTTAGCAAAGAGTATTTTTATATAATTTATTGAGAAATTTTTAAATACGCATATTTGCACCCCAGACCACTTTTTAAATTTAAGCTGATTTTACAGAAAATGAAAATCAAACACAGAAAAAAACAAATTTCATCCTATTCTTCACACTATTATTTGAGTCACTACTGTTTATTCATTGAGGGTTACCCTAACCTGATGTTGTACTATATGAGTTATGTATCCCAGGAACAAGGCCCCCCAAAAGATTAGATATGAACAGCTAACTACTAATTTCTTTCTAGCCCATGCAGGCTATAAGAAAACAAACGTTATAATTATAGAATAGTAAATGTTGTAATTGCTTTAAGTTCATCCTAAGCAGAACTTTGGTGAAGAGGGTGGCAGCCAGACTGCCTCAGCAATAGATTGAAAGGAAAAGGCTGAGGTTACAAATAGACCAGAGAACAATAGAATTCTGTGCCATCATTTTTGTCACCAAAGCCGGAATGCTCCACTCTAGAAATATGTTTGAAAGAAACTGAAGAATAAGATATAAAAAAGAAAAGATGCATAGTTATTAAGGTATTTAAGATAATGCATACTCTTGATTAAGTGCTATAAGCAGTTTGATATTTTAAGTAATGGTATAATCAAGACTAGTATCTCATCTGAATAATTTATGCTTAGTCCACTTGCTTAATTTTAGAGTATAAGAAAAACACACATTCTATGTTGAGATCACTTCTTTATATAAGGGAGAATAGAGATTTAAAAAGGAGAAAAATATTTTCAGTAAGTTTAGGACAGATGGTGTAGCAGTCTGATATTATAGATGAATTCCAAAAAGAGATACTGGATTATGATTGTAAACTGTTCTGTACCTGGGCATGATTAATTTATGATTAGGGCTTTGATTGGGCCATGTCAGTAGGATGTTGAGTCCCCACCCATTAAGATAAAACTGCACAGAAGAGCAGAGGAGTTAGTTGGAGTTTTAGTGCTTGAGTTTTTGAACTGGAGCCCTGGGAAGTAAGCACACAGTAGAGCTTGCTTGTGAGGAAAGAGAAAAGGTCCTGGGAAAGAAATAAGCCATTTGCCTGATAGTCCATAGCTGGCCTTGTGGAGATAGCAAAGGAGCTGAGCCTGGAAAAAAGCAAGTCCCAGGAAGGAAGGAACCCAGGAAGCCTGAACCCTCACAGAGGTTGGCAGCCATTTTGTTCCAACACGTAGCAATAGACTTTGGTGAGGAAAGTAACTTATGCTCTATGGCCTGGTAACTGTAAGCTTCTACCCCAAGTAAGTACTCTTTATAAAAGCCAACAGATTTCTTGTATTTTTCATCAGCACCCCTTTGGCTGACTAATACAGAATTTGGTACCAGAAGTGGGGTAGTGTTTTTGCAATTACCAAAATACTGGAATGGTTTTATAAATGGGTTAGGGGTGTTTTTTGGAGGAATTGTGAGATGCTCCAAAGAAAAGACCTACAGTGCTTTGAAGAGACTGTTGTTAGTAATGTGGATGCTGAAGAGACTTTTTATGATGCTTTAGAAGTAAATGATAAAACTAATATTGGAAACTGGAGAAAAGGTGATCAGTTTATTAAACTCTCAGAAAGTTTAGCAAGATTCACTCCTGAAGTTTTATGGAAGGAATAATTTGAAAATGGTGAGGCTCAGCATTTAGCTGAAGAACTTTCCAAAGTAAACCTAGAGATTGTGGCTTGGTTTCTCCTTGCAGCTTATACCAAAATGCTAGATGAGAGAAATACGATGAGGACTGAACTGTTGGGCTCAAAGGAAACAGAAACTGATTCCAGAAATTCCAAGCCTCTTGAAATCAAGCTCCCAGACAATAGTGCCCCATTTGAAGGCTTAACTAAACTTGGAATTTGTAAATCAGGATTGAAGA
>JAQZBX010016392.1:0-36521 GCA_029593785.1 Cabassous unicinctus | reverse complement strand
GACTGCAGCAGATATTTGGAATCTATATAAAGATTCAAAATATGCATATCAAATATACAAAAGAGAATTAAACAATATAAAACCTAAATTTAAGAACAAATATAATTATTTTATTTTAATTTAGTTTATTTTAGTTTTTTAATTTTATTTTATTTTAACCCCACAGTTAGGAAATGGTGAAGTACATTATGGTAGAATAGTTTATTATAACAAAAAAGAAATCAATAATATGAAATTTTATATTCAGGTGAAAATATGTTTTACCTAGTATTAATTAGTTAAGTGCAATAATTATGACATAATTATGTCAAAAACACATTTAGATGCATAAAAATGGAAACCTTAGGAAGATTATTTTTAAAAAGGTATTTTTGAAAGAATGGACTTGTAAAGCAGAAGACAGGCAAATAATAAACATCCAATATGGGACATAGGGAGAAAAAGGAAAGTTGGAAAAACTGGGGAAAAAGAAGACAGGGTAAGAGATGTGTGGCAGGTGTTTAAATTTTCATTGTATCTTCATAATATTCTATCCACTGACTAAGCTTACCTAGAATAAGTACTGAATATATTTTTTATTAACACAAAATAAAAAGAAATTTTTATATATTTTTGGCCCATTCTGGTTGCTTATTTTTACTTCTTCAAATGTTTATATATACTTTTTAGGACATTTATTTCAGGTTAAAATAAAATAATATTTACAATATAAATTAAAAATAATCCTAAGAATTCTATTCCCTCACTGTTGCTGTTTACATTATGCATGTCTCTGAAGTTTAATGCACAAAAAAAACAGTTCCCAAGAGTAATGATGAAAATTGTTCATCTTAACTTCAGGGTGCACTCATCAGTGCCATCTCTCTCCAGAGACATTTAAATTATTTTCCCAAAAAAAAAAAACCAAATGACTAGTTTGGAAAAAAATAAATAAATGCCTGCTCTTGTTGGAAAGAACATTTTAAAAACCCATCATCATCTCCTCATTAGTTGACCTGGGTGAGTCCACTGAACTGGGGAGTAGTTGTGACAACTCTGCTGAGATTCAGGGCTCAACTGGCACATGAATAGACCAAAGATTTAAGTCTCTGGGATAACATATTTAACAAGTATAGTGTTAATTATAAGTTCAAATAAAAGGGGCAGAAGAGCCAAGTGTGGGAAACTACAAATGAGTCTAACTCTGTTACACTGGGGAGCATAAATTCTAAAGTAAGGCCCACTGAGTGAAATGTCCTGCATGACATTGCAGTGACAGATACAGGCCATTATACATTTTGTCATAACCTATGAAAGTGTGCAGGGTAGAGTGTAAATTATAATGTAAGCTATAGTCCATGGTTAGTAACAATGCTTCAATATGTGTTCATCAATTGCAACAAATGTAACACATTAAAGAAAGGTGTCAATGTGGGAAAGCCTGGGAGGCAGAGGGGGTGGAGCATATAGGAGTTTCCTATATTTTTCATGTAACATTGACATAATCTAAAGCTTCTTTAAAAAAATTATTTTTAAAAACCCATATTGCCCTGTGGAAGGTGAAGAATTTAAGGTTTTACAACACATCTTTCTCTCCAAAGAGTTATTTAGAGCCAAGTAAAATATTCTCTTAGGTGGGTGTTCTCAGCATCAAGGATTTGATAATAGTTTTTATTTTCATGGAATTTTTTGGAAACAGATTAAATTTCTGTCTTTGGATTGTACTTTTGAAAGAGTCCTTCGCATTTCAAGTGTTTTCTGTCTCACAAATTCTCATTTTCATTCTATACAGCTTACCTCTTTCCCATAGCTATTGTTTCTTGATTCTTCCTCATGGATTGAACATGAACACTCTTATGTAGTTAAGGCTTTGCTTAATTAATCAGCAAAATGTACAACTTTATCACCTCAATTTGCCAGATTCTCTAACTATTGCCCTGAATCTGAAAACAAGGCATCTTCCTTTTCTGTTTCCTTTCCTTTTCTTTCTTTTCTCTTTTCTTTTCTTTTGTTTTCTTTCTTTTCTCTCTTTTCTTTTCTTTTCTCTTCTCTTTTCTTCTTTTTTCTTTTTCCTTTCCTTTTCCTTTTCCTACTCCTTTTCCTTTTCCTTTTTCCTTATTATCTTTGGTCTAAATTTTCTTTTCTTTCCTTTTTCTTTTTTCATGATCTCTGAGTCTGAAATCCTGTTCTGTAACCAATTTCCAATCTCTGATAAGGATCTATTTTAATTCAATCTCATCCCATACCCAGGGCCTCTAGTTTTACTTCTGAGCAACATATTTGTACCAAAGAAACAGTTACTCAGTGAAAGACTCTGCAGTACTACCTGCACCTCACACTTTCATATTACATGGATTGACTGCTGGGTGGGTCTGCTCAGGGAGCTGATACCATTGAATGAGACATTCAGATTTCTCATCATGTTACCAACTCTTTCCTTAATCTCAAGTTGCAGGACTTTTTGAATTCTTTGCTTGTTCCTGGATATACCTTCTCCTAGCATCTGGGTCTATGTTAGCTTTCTATCTGGTCTTCCCCCTGCTTTTGGAAAAGGGTTTTCTCATTGCCACAAAATTACAATCTCACTAACAGGATCATCTTGCCAAATTCCACCTCTACAAAACATAAATGGGTCATTGTGTAATACAATCAAAATCAGAAACAAGCTGGGAGTCTATTAAAGTCTTCAGAAGAAAAGCTTCAAATACTGACTCACACTTAAAGTCAAGCAACAGACCATTTATATTTGAGCATTCAAACTGCTTCCATATATATGGCATTATATAATAGTAACTATATTCTCCAGTCTCACCTGTTTCCTTTTTCCTTTCTTTATTCATTTCATAACTTAGTTGGGTGACTTAACTATGGCAGACTAATACACAAACTCTAAGACATCATTACTTAATATTATTTAAATCATGGAATTCATTCAATACGTAATTTGTAATTTTGCTGCTATTAGAGATTTACCTAATATGTTCTTTTCAGTGCCTGTTTCAAATGCCTCTTAGCCACACTTTGCTTTCATCTCTGAAGGGACATACCTGAACTGGTATAACACATTGAATTATGTAACCCCAAAAGTGGCATGTTATTCATCTTAATTTGCATTCCCGTGGAAATAGTCCAATTGTACAAGGGAATATCTGAAGATATTAATGTTAATTACGATGTGACACAACTGAATCATGGTGGTTCTTAACCTATATTACTGGATTCCTTTATAAAAGGAAGAAATTCAAACGCAGTGAGTTAGAGCTAAGGCCTTGCAGGAAGAAGTTGGAAGTAAGCAGAAATCAGATGCAAGGGGGAGGAGATTGCCATAGGACAAGAGACAGAAATACTAGTCAAGGTACCCCAAGAATCTTGGCAAGCCAGCAACAGAACACTACAGAGTTAGGGAAAGAGCATGGTCATGCAGATGCCTTGCATTTGTACTTCTAGCCTCTGAAATTGTGGGTCTATAAATTCCCATTGCTTAAGCGAATCTATTTTGTCATTTTTCTCATAGCATTCTGACAAACTAAAATTTCTGCGTACTCTTTTAGTGTCTCAGCAGCTTTGCCATCTCACACAATATTTGTAGTCAAAATCTGAAGTGAATCCAACTTTCTAGAAGAAGACAGCTATAATATTACTTTGACAATATTCTCCTTCTAGGGCATTCATTTGACACACTCATTCAAGACAAATAAATACTCACAAAGGACCTCACAAATAAAGGGATGGGTCACTGCCCATATATAGTACAAGATCCCACTGCCTCAGTTAAATTCCTCAAAATAATTTGCTAAATCAATAGCCACTCTATCCCTTACATGACCAAGAAACAGGCACTGACTCTCTCAGCACCCATGATTAAACAAGCCTAATATATTGTGTTCTGGATGCAACATAGACCTCATTTACAAATTTTACTTACTCCTTGTTACTTGCAAACCAGCCTGTCTTGAATGGGGCTCTAGAATCTGTCCAAATTGCAATAAAGGGACTCCTGTTAGTGCCTTCAAAGACTGCTTCACTGTAAAGGCTTTATCAAGCTCTCCTCATATATCCAGGAGTCGAGGCCAATCCATGATGGTCATAGTTTGCCTATAGTTTTCTGATGCAAGAAACTGCCCTTCTCTGCACCAGGGTAGATCCCACTACAGTCATAATTGCTGGCCTCTTACTGGAAATAGAGCTGTCACAGGATTAGGCCAACAACTCTTTACACCCATCTTCTTGGAAACAGCACCATGTAAGCTCAGCAGAGTCATGGAGACCTTCTTGCTTCAGGACAGTGCCAAACCGGTTTTTGGCTTAAAAGGTGATCACATACCCTATCCTAAGTAACTTGCAAGACTCCATAGTGTTTGAGGAGGTCACCTTTTTCCCAGACCACTTTAGACTGTGGGGAGCACTTTCAGAACAACTGAGCAAACAGCACTATTCAATATAAATAACACCTAATGCTTTGAAAAGACTACGACAATAGAAAAAGCCTGTCAATATTGATTGAGAAGGAGGAAAATTATAAAGGGCTGATACTTTAAAAATGTAGATGAAACATTTAGGAAGAATAAAAATATCAGGATATGATTTGAATCAACTTTTACATGTATGTTTTAAAATTCAAATTAAACTAAGATTTTCTAGAAAACAGTAACTGTTTCAAAAGAACACAGAATAAAGAGAAGAAATAAAAGTAAGTAATTATGCAGCTATAAATCTAAACACAAAATATCACCATATCTAGATTAATTTCAGGACCATTTTGCTAAAACTTCAAAGAACAGCACAGCAACAACATCAACTTCTTTGTCTTTTACAAATTTTTATACTTAGAAAAAATTACCAACTCACTTTATGACTATATTGTATCTTTTATATCATAAAAATGATTAAATGATATCATAATGAAAATCAGCAACATATAAGCATTCTTAAATGTAAATATTACCAAGTAAATATTATCTCAACAATGTAAAGATGGTAGTAAATGATTTGAAAAATATAAAATGCCATTCCCCACATTAAAAAGTTTAAGGAGAACATCAGTGACAGAATTCTAATTCGTACAAATAACAGCATATGATGAAATGCAACAAAAATTTATAGTAAAATTAATAGCATATTTTTAATTGGAGCGAGCATTTATAAGGGATATTACTATTAATAATGCTAATTAAAATAATAGGAAATTTTTATTGCTTTAATCTGTCAAGATGTTCTCTAAATTCTTTACATTTTATTAGATGCTTTAATCCTCAAAACAACCATATGATATTATAAATTAGAGGTAATAGCTAAAAGTTTTATATATGTATGATCATATGTAGTTTCATAAATCTAACATCTAATACATATATTCAATATCATTTGGTTTGAATAAATAAGTGAATAATAAGAGATGCTGGAAAACATGCATAGAATTATTTTGTTTATAACAACAGTAAAATCTGCTTTATACAGTTTATAACAATTAAAATGAATAGTTGAAAACATTTCTTAAATTCTAAGCACATAGAAAAGTGTTTTGCATGACTTATTTAAAGCGCATATTAACCAAATGAAGCACTGTTTTATCCCTATATTGAAGAAAGAAAGTAAATCCCAGGAAGATTTAAAAAATGATCAAAGTCAAAGACTAAGAAATGACAGATCTTGGATTCTGTGGTAGAAAGTGTACTTCACATCTGATCATGTTTAACCACCACTTGGCATTGATTTTACAAAACAATCCAAATGCCAAGCTGTAAGAAAGCTGGAAATAATTATGAAATGGAATACAATATTATCATAAATAATTTAATGTTTATGTAATAGCTTGAAAATGCTTACTATGTAATGGGAACGATAAAAGCAGGGTGTATTAGTTTAAATATCACATAATCCCATTTCATAAACAATTAACATTTGTTCAAAATAGAAGGTGTGAAAATAACTTGCTAATAGAAGTTATTTTTTTGTTTGGTTTGGTCATAGGATATTGTACTTTATCAGTGTTTTTAGCCCTCTTTGTATTAGCAAACATATAGATAGGCTGATTCCCCTAGGCAATGTTTGTAAAAATGTTTAATTAGCAACATACTGAGTCATTCCCCAAAGATTTATGTCAGTACTCTCTAAATATATATCAGCTCAGCTCTCAGATATGGAAAAATCAAGTCTGTATTATTTGTAGCATTAGTAAAAGCATATTTATCCCTGGTAAGTTTGATTTGACTTTGGGGTAAATAAGATTTTAAAGTATCATTCTTTCAGATATAGCATACATTTGTTCATTGTATGTAAAATGGAATATCTGGATTTCAAGTGTGATTGATTTCTTTTTTTTTTTGGAGGTACCAGGGATTGCATCCAGGACATGCCTAAGCAAGGGCACAACCACTGAGCTACACATGGTTCCCATGATAGCTTTTAAAGCTTTGGAATATGATTTCCTGTGGAAGAATCACACTCTCAGTGGCAATGGATGAAGGACAATGGATGCAGAAAAGCAGGCATGATTTGAAATCTCCAAACCAAGGAAATTTTTTATAAGTTGGCATGTAAATAAGAACTTGGAGTACAAATAAATTTAGGTCAAAGTGGTATCCGTAGTATTATAAGCAAAGCAATCAACAAGTCGTTTTTATGAAGCACACCAAGGAGAAATGATAATTTAAAATTTCATAAATTTTTTGATTTGCATTTAAAATAAAAGCATGTTTATCATTTACCCTGTTAATTGATCTGTTTTTCCAAATAAAAAAAATAAAAAAAATAAAAAAAATGGATAGGTAAATCTTTATCTACATGACTTACAATTATAGCCATAATTTTCAAATTCATAAACAGAGGCAATTATTACAGAATTATAGCATGTAAATCATTAGCAAATTTTAATAATACATTTCATGTTTGCCTAATAGTGGAAAGGAGTCATAAGTAAAACTCAACATTTTTTCCCTTTAAGATTTAATTGATAAATATTTTCACAATAATTTAGTTCTTAAAATATTTACACAGCTTTATTTGCTGCTCTAATGTGAGTATGTACAATTTTTGACCTACTGCACCTGCCTAAATCACAAGAAATCAAATTAATTGAGAATCCACCAACATTTGATCATCGTTTTTTATGAGCTGAAAAATTGTAAAGTGAAATACTGAAGAGCAATTGCACAAAATCTAAAGAAGTCATGTAAAATGATTTTTCCATTAAAGAATTAATAGATTACCTGCTTTGAATATGAATAAAAGCTAGAATATGTATCAGCAGTAAAAGTAATTTTCATTTTCAGAATAAGAAATGATAGGCATATACTGCTAATATGAAAACAAATATATTAAGATTTTTGTTTACCACAAAGGATATATGTATTTAAACAGAGTTTTGAAAAGCTTAAAACAAATTGTATATGAATTGTAAATATGTTTTCAAGTTGATATAAGCTTTAAACTTATTGTACAACCATATCTTATTTAAGTTTAGGTGTTTTTTTTCCCCAGGTTAGCAGTATGATAAAAGCAACCATAGAATACTGACAAACAGAAGTTTTTAAAAAATGGATTTTTCTGAATCAACAATGGTTTTGAACCAATGGAAACATTGTGAGGCAATATTTCAAAAGATTTGAAAATGAGACTCTTGGAAAATAGGGGATACACAGATATCTAAGAAGAATTCAACTCTCCCTATATTAGCTGCAGAGAAATATAATTTCAAGAATATAATAAACAAACATGTAGATTGAAAACACATAGGAAAATGTATAATGACATATTTATTGCACTCTTTATTATTTTTAAAGCAATTTTGTATGGGCTCAATTGACCTTTCAAAACAGTTTTCTATAAATTTCTAGACTGGGGTGACTTTTCTTTTCTATTTTCTTTTTGGTTCTTCAAAAGTTTGGTGATGGCCATGATAAACTATACAAAACCAACAGTTTTTGCTGGGTTTGACAGATGATGCAAACTGGCAAATTGTGCTATTTCTCTTTCTATTTATAACATATATTTTTAGTATCTTAGACAATCTAACAATCATTACCCTCACTCTCCTTGATTCCCACCTTAAAACACCAATATTTTTTTCCTGAGGAACTTTTCCCTTTTAGAAATTTCAATGACATCAACTTGTATTCCTTAATTCCTGGTCATCCTAGCAACAAAGGACAACATGATTTCCTATAATGCCTGTGCAGTTCAATTATTTCTGTTCATTTTTTTCTTCAGAGTAGCAGAGTTCTTGTTAGCAGCCATGTCCTATGATCGTTATGTGACCATCTGCAAACCCCTACATTACACAACCATCATGAACAGCAGAGTCTTCTCCAGGCTGGTCTTTAGTTCTTGGTTGGCTGCATTTCTGGATGTCTTCCCAGGTCTCATTATGGGTCTCTAGCTTAAATTCTGTGGTGACAATATCATTGATCATTTTGTATGTGACTATGGCCCTGTCCTTCAGCTCTCTTGCACTGATACCAGGCATATAGAAGTGTTCTCTTTTACCTTAGCCTTGGTGACACTTCTTGCTGCACTGATCCTAGTGATTATCTCTTATACACTTATCATAAGGATGATTCTGAAGATTCCATCTGCACCGGAAAGGAAAAAGGCATTTTCTACTTGTTCTTCTCACATGATTTTTCTAGTCGTTTCTTATGGAAGCTGTATCTTTATGTACATTAAGCCTAATGCTCAAGAAAGAGTGTATTTAAATAAGGGTGTGGCCATGCTCAACACTTCATTTGCCCCTCTCTTAAACCCTTCCATTTATACTCTGAGAAATAAGCAAGTAAAACAAGCCTTCAGGGACAATTTAAGAAAGATGTTTTTTCTTCCTATCAAATAAATTCTATAGTTTTAGAAAAAATGAAAACATTTGAACACATACATTGATCTATGGAGCCTAAATCATCTTAATTGTACCTTCTCTTTTATTCCCTCTACCAGGGTGTGATTAATGCTATTATACTTTTTTGCATAATGTTATCCTGGATTCTACTCTTTACATTAAGTTCTTCCATATCTAGTATTCCTTTTATTGTGCCAAATTCTTTCTGCTCATAATTTCAGTCTCTAATTAATCTACATTGTAAACATTTCAAAACAAAACTTAAATGTCTCTATTTTTTATCACATCTTCCTAACTTAGGAAAATAAAATTGAGTATCCAGAATTTGTCCTTATAATTTTACTTTACCCCAATAAATAGAATGTTTAAATATTCTTAATTAATGTGAATTGACTGTATCAAATTTAGCATTTCAAAATAGAGTATTTCATTTAATACTCATAAATTCCTCATGATTTAGATTGTTTTAACCTCTCCTTTTAAAGGAGACAACCAAGCATGAGAGAGAATTAAGAAACATTCCCTAAAATACACAAACACTAAGGTATAGACTTCATTGAAATAAATGTAATCTTATTCCAGAACACAGGTACTTAATCTTTATTGCATTCTTCCATTAGATGTAACTTATTTATCTCTATATGAAAAATTTCTATTTTTCAGTAGCACACAATCTTAAGAGATTTTTCAGTATTAATATATATTTGTTTCTACCTAATATAGCAATGAGCTCATTTTACTCTAGCAATGAGCTTTTGTTCAAATGCAAATGATATCTAAAACATTCTTGTGGAATTAAGTCAATATATTAAATATTCAGAATTCGCTGAAGACCATTTGTAAGTTTTCAATATCTTGTAATTCCCTTTCTGTGTTTGTCTCATTGAATTGGATATGAGGGAGGGGGTGCTGTGAAACACCTTGAGGGCATTTGTGGCACATTTTTGCATATACCAGTGTTTTTAGCATTTACATTTTCTTGGTTACTGCCTCTTTTCAAATGTCTGAGGCTGGTAATGGTGTATCTGTGACTAGTGACCTGCGGTTGAATTATCACTAATAAGCTATTTGGCCTTTAAGTAAAGTCATCAAAGAACAAGCATACATATTCGGGACAAGATATCATTCTTTCCTAACTATAGACAAAATAAGCTGTACACTAGGAAAGATGATAATAGTTCTAGGATTCTGTGAAATTTATTTTGAATTTCTCAGGTTCTCAGGTGTAGAGTAGCATCAATTATGGATCTTATGTGTAACTCAAAAGTGAGCCCACAACTGAAGTTCAGTATTGACTTGCCTTCAAAGGGGCAATATTCTCCAGTGATCCATAGCTATTTCTAATTTTTAGTTGGAACCTGTAGTATAAACCTGAAAAAAACTCCACCATTCTTAATAGAGTTGAAGTTTGGTGCTCTTCTTGGGTGACTTCTTTGTGCCATTCTTCTAGAATTCCAAAAATAGTTCCTAGTTTCAGGAAACAAAAAGTAAAGGTACTTTTAGAATTCACAAACATACTTGCAGAATTCACTGATTACTTTCCCCATGACCTTTGAGACTTAAGCAATCAAAAAGGTAAATATTAATATTTTTATTTCTCATTTGGACAAATTGAGACTTCAAAATTGACTTACCCGTAATTTCATGGTTTGCAAAACAAATTAGAAACCTCAAATTTAAAAAGCCATGAATCCATATATTAGGTAAGATTGATGTGGTAAAATTCAACAATAAAGTTGGAAATATCTTCTATTTGATGCTAACCCCTACTATATATTTCTTCTTGTCATCACAATTCAAATTTTCTTTTTGCTTTTAGTTTCCCCTTAGTTAAAACTATCATTCTAATGAATATATTAAGAAAGAAAGTGAAAAAAAAAAAAACAGAAAAATTGTATGCTAATAAATTCCCATTGTTAAGCCAAAAAAAAAAAAAAAGGATGATAATTTTCTCTTGTGAAATACTGTTCCTTCTAAAAATGTGGTAACCCCGGATTGCTCTTTAAATCTTGGGCCACACTTTTAAGTTCTATTTTTTTATATATAAATTTTAAAAGATGATTAGATTACATAAATTTGCACAAAAATTATAGGGATTTCTATGTTCCCCATCTCCCACACCTCCCATAACATCCCACTTAAACATCTTTCATTGGTGTGGCACATCACCTGCAATAGATATATACATCCTGGGGCTTTGCCACTAAGTATGGACCATAGCTCACATTGTAGACCACACTGTCTCCCACACAGTTCTGCATGTTATATGCTGATGTAAAATGGCCTACATCTGTCATTGCAGTGTCACTGAGGATAATTCCCAAGTACTGAAAAAGCACCTGTATAACAACTGCTTTTCCCTTCCCTGCCCCAAAAGCATCCAGTGGCCACTGGATCTACCTCACTGTTTTAATTTCTTCCACTGCTTGAATCACATTATGTCTACAACAGAATTCTCTTAAATCTAGACTCAGTCCATTTCTTCCCTCTATTTCCCATAACACAGCCTTGTGAACCCACTTTTAGGCTGAATATTCTATTGGTTCAAAGTATTTTCAAATAAAGCACCACATTTATACCTGACTTTGTAATTTGTAACTTTAATCAAAATGTTCTTTAACCTTTATTCAATAACTCACTGTTGATTTCTGCTTAATTATTGTGTGTATGCCATTCAAATCCTGTATCATTTTATTTGTCTACAAATGTAATATGAGGTGACTATATAATTTGCCTAATATTCTGGCAATTGCTATTATTCACTGCAGTCATAGATATAGAGTTAATAAGAAGAAAATATTCACATATATGGAAAAGCCATCTTGAGCTCCACACAGAGGATCTACATTCTAAAAATAATTACAAACATAAGATTAGGCATAATGATAAAGGATATATGGAAATGTGTCAGTAAGTCAAATAAAGAGGTATGTTCTTGAAAAATGCATGTTGTAGCCTGAAAATGGTCAAGTCCAAATTAAGGGAAGGACTGGGAACAATAACTGCCCTTAAGTACTAGAATTTTATCTCATGAAAAATTATTTGCATTTCATCTGTATTATGGAAAATGAAAATACTTACAATTAGCAATAAAATGATCTATTTATTATATAATAATCAATACAATTTTACAATTAAAAAATAACCTTAGTTCTTTGTGTTACATAAACTTATTTATCAAGGACCACTTTTAAAAATGGAAAGCTCAGGCACAGGGCATTTAAATAGCGTTTTCAAGGTCAAACAATTAGTGAATGGTCTTGTTAGTATATGAATGTGGGAATCTGTCTCCATAGTGTGTATGGACAAAGAGTAGGCTATTGGATTTCCCAGTAAAATGAAAACTCAGAAAACTGCAGTGAGTTGAATGGTTAAGAAAACACATTCAATTCTTGTAGGCTGTTAGTAGTTAAGAAAGAAATGCATGACAGTCTTTGGGGATTTTATAAAAGCCATTCCTGTCAAAATTGGAGTAGATTAACTCCAATCTCTTTTCCTTCTCTATTTCTGTCTAAATCTATAGTGCCTACAAACTAGGTAAAGCACGCTAACTCAAATCTTATGATTACCACCTTATTCCTTCATTGAATAGTACTTACACACTTTGTATATGGCAGTCTTATCAAGAAATTTGATAAGATTCACCACACATGCATATTTTATCTCTTTGGCTAGGTTATCAGTGTACTGTAAGCACCTGGGAAATCTCAGACACTCTGTAAGCATTATTGCCCAGCAGATAGAAGTTAAGCTAGTATTTGATGATAGATGAATGAAATTATAGAAATTGTAATCACATTAGATTAGTATTTTGTACGTGCTCATTTGTAAATAATTCATTCAACATTCACTCAGTTAACCATAACCATGGAGTATTTTCTATGTGATTACTTTCCCACATTCTGAATTTGCAACCCCAATGCTAAATAAAAACTCTATTACAACCAGTGCACTGGGTAATTTTTAATTTAGTGAAATATTTCTATACGAAGTGGTAAAAGTTACCTTTCTGAGAACCCAATTCCTTATCACAGTTAAGTGTTAGAAGTTTAGGGTTAATAAAAGACAATTTGATTTAATGTCTCTTTGACTGAGAGATTATGAATAATTTATGAAATATTACCTGTTTCAGCAAAGGGTTTCCCCAATCTGTACATTATGTTTGAAAGACATCTGGGCAACAACTGGTCACATTTTTTATACACAGTATAACCTAAGAAGCATTTTAAATATTTAGTTTTCAGGAAGAACTATGGTACAACCATGCTTTATGCATTTGATTTGAGATTACGGTGGTTGGCATAATTAAACTTCTGAAGAGAGAGCTCAAGAACCAGTAAGCCTTTGCTGTCATTTTAAACCAAGAATACATTTGAGAATTACCAAAACAGTAATGAAAGTTTTATGAATCTACTCCCCACAAGTGAATTATTTATTTAAATATTAAGCTTAAGACCCAGAGAAAAGTTACACATGTTTTATCTTGTGGCTTATTTTCCTAGACCTTTTTTCTTCAAATTAATTTGTTTTCTTTATGCTCTTTGCTGCTTCTCTGAATGAAAATTATTCTTTTTGTTTACACATTGTTGTATAAATCCAAGTGACCATAAGTCGAGGATTTCTGTTATAGTTTGGATTTGCACCTGTTGCCTTGGCAACCCTTGGAGTTTCAAATTTCCTGGACTTTTCATTTAAAAATATTAATTTAAAATTTCTAGGGCTTGATTGTTAGTCTTACACTTTTTACGTCTAGCTTCTGCATTGATATAGTCCAGAAGTATGTGGGCTGCATAAGAAATGACTATCATTTTCAATTGAATGTGTGGTTAAATCTGAAACTTAATCAACAGCAAACTCTCACTATTGTCCTGATTCATGTCAACTGTAATTGCACCAGGACAGAAGTGGACATCAGAATGGAATTCAGACTATTACCACAGTTTAAAAATAAACTAAATGCATAAAAATTGTGAGTTATATTCTAACTGGGGAAGTAAAAAGTTGCTGACCTATGTGAATTTGGAAATGATTCTAGATTCTAAGAATAAGGATAAAAAAACATTACACTAGAAGCAAACTCCAAGTGTTAAAGTTGATTTGCAAACTCCAAGTGTTAAAGTTGATTATAGGTTAGCAATTTTAAAACCATTGAACATTGCAGCAGTTTGGCATTGTTTATGAATGCCAAAAATAGTTATTGGATAATGTTTATAAACTGGTCTGTTTGAAGTTTCACTCTTACTTAATTAAATTATTATTAGGGCTTTGATTGGGCCATGCCAGTAAGACTGTGGGTCCCTGACCCTTGGTGGATGGGGACTCACACATAAAACTCATGGCAAAGGACAGAGTTGGAGTTCTGATGCTGAGATTTGAGCTGGAGCTCATGAAGTGAACACACAGAAGAAGAACACAGAGGACCAGAGATGGCTCTTAGACATGGCAGAAGTCCTGGGGAGAGAGACAGAGTCATTCGCCTGATAGCTTACAGCTGGCCTTGTGGAGATAACAGTGCAGCTGAGCCTGGAGAGAGGCAAGCCCCGGGAAGAGAGGAATCCAGGAAGCCTGAACCCTGGCAGACATCGGCAGACATTTTACTCCAACATGTGGCAATAGACTGTGTTGAGGGAAGTAACTTACACTTTATGGCCTGGTAAATGGAAGCTTCTACCCCCCAAAATTACCTTTTATAAAGCCAACAGTTTTCTGGTATTTTGCATCAGCACCCCTTTGTCTGACTAATATATACATGTAGATTGGAATTTAAAAAAAATGATGTTGGATGTTAGGAGCATATTTTCTCACTGCTGAATTTGGAGGTTGGAGATCAGAAAGTGGAGAAAATGAGAATGAGCCATATCATTTCAATTAGAATTGGAGACATCTTCAAGCTCACTGATTCTTTCTTGGCTGTGTTTAGTCCACAAATGCACCCACAGAAAGCACTCTTATTCACTGTTTCTGTGATTTTTTTCTTATTTATCACATATAATTTTAGTCTTTCCTATAGTTTCTATGTCTCTGTTGAAATTATCTTTAAAGGTATGGGTGAATTTTACCTCTTCCATTAGTCTTTTACATATTAATTATGGTTATTTTAATTTTTACTTCAATGTCTGATCATTCCAATTTCTCTGTCTTACCACATTCCAGTTTGATGTTTGCTTTGTGTTTTTGGGGTGGTATATATCCCCTTTAAGTATGTCTCCAGTTTCTCATGAAGATAACTGTAGCAGTTTGGCATTGTTTATGAATTCCAAAATAGATATTGGATTTGTTTGTAAAGTGGTCTGTACCTGGGCATTAATAAATTTTTATTAGGGTTTTGATTGGGCCACATCATTAGGGTATTGAGTTCCCACCCCTTGGGGGCTCACAGATAAAATAGATGGCAAAACACAAAGTTGAGAGTTTTTGAGTGGGAGCCTGGGAAGTAAGCACACAGAGGAGCAGAGCAGCTGAGCCCAGAGAGAATCAAGACCCAGGGATAGAGACAGAACTCGTCAACTGATAGTCTGCAGCTGGCCTTGTGGAGGAAACAGAGGAGCTGAGCCTGGAGAGAATTGAGCCCCTAGAAGAGAGGAACCCAGGAAGCCTGAACCCTGGCAGACTTTGGCAGCCATCTTGCTCCAACACGTGGCAATAGACTTTGGTGAAGGAAGTAACTTATGCTTTATGGCATAGTAACTGTAAGCTTCTACCCGAAATAAATACCCTTTGTAAAAACCAACTAATTTTTGGTATTTTGCATTGACACCTCTTTGGCTTACAAATACAGAATTTGGTACTGAGGAGTGGGAAGTACTTTTGCAATTACCAAAGTGCTGGATCATTTTTATAAATGGGTAAGGTGTATTTTTCAGAGGACTTGTGAGATGCTTGATGGAAAAGGCTTAGATCGCTTTGCAGAGACTGTTGGTAGCAATATGGAGCCTAAAGTTATTTTTGATAAGGCCTTAGAAGGAAATAATTGTGAGATGGACCCTAAAGAGACTTTTTATGAGGTCTTAGAAGTAAATGAAACTATTATTGGAAACTGGAGGAAAGGTGATCTATTTTTTAAAATCGCAGCGAACTTAGCAAGATTAACTCTGGGTGTTATAAGAAAGGCAGAATTTGAAAATGGTGAACCCTGGCATTTAGCTGAAGAACTTTCCAAAGTAAACTTCGAGAATGTGGCTTGGTTTCTCATTGCAGCTTATAGCAAAATGCTAGATGAGAGAGATAAGCTGAGGACTGAACTGTAGGGCACAAAGAAAACAGAAACTGATTCTGGAAATTCCAGACCTCTGGAAATCAAGCTCCCATTTGAAAAGTTAACTAAACTTAGAACCTGTAAATCAGGATTGAAAACTCAGTTATCTAGGAAGGACTTGTGGAAATTCTTACTGTCTGATGGCTTAGACCCCTGCTTCCTGCATGCTAAACCAACAAACATTTTGAGAGCTATATTAGACAGCCAAAGGGGTGCTGATGCAAAATACCAATTATCAGTTGGTCTTTATAAAGGGTATTTATTTGGGGTAGAAGCTTACAGTTACCAGGCCATAAAGCATAAGTTTCTTCCTTCACCAAAGTCTGTTGCCATGTGTTGGAGCAAGACAGCTGTCAACGTTTGCCAGAGTTCATTCAGGTTTCTTGGGCTCCTCTTTCCCTGGGGCTGTGTTACTCTCTGGACTCAGGTCCTCTGTTTCCTCCACAAGGTCAGCTGTGAACCATCAGGTGAACAGCTCATCTCTTTTCTCCGAGAATTCTCTCCTTCCTCATAACCAAGGTCCTCGGTGTGCTTACTCCCCTGGGCTCCAGCATTAACACTTAGCATCAGAACTCCAACATCAAAACTCCAACTCTATCTTTTGCTATATCTTTTATCTTTGAGCCCCCACCCACCAAGGGCCATCTTCCCCATGCTCTAGGAGGGTGAGGTCTAGAGCTTGGTTGCCACCCAGATGCTTGATGAGGTTGGAACCAAGAAAATGGCCATAGGACACGCCTGTGGAAAGGGTGGGTCCCCATATGGCCCCAAGGAGGAAAAACCATTGTCTTAAGAATCACTCTCAGATTTTGACATTTAATGAAGTATGTCCTACAGGTTTATTAAACTGTAGAGGACCTATGACTCATGTTTCCCTCCCAATTTCTCTTATGGTAATGAAAATGTTTATCTTTTGTCTGTCCATTTGTGCATTGGAAGCAGATAAATGGTTTTGTAATTTTCAGAGTTCTACAGCCAGATAGGATTTTGACTCAAAACAAAATGTATTTCTTTAAACTAATCTTGATATGGCTTTGTACTTAACATTGTAATGATTTAAGAATTTTTTTAGAATATTGTAATGTCTTTTTGGATTTCAGAGGGTGGAGTGTAGAATTTTGTCATTGTTTATGAATTCCAAAAATAGATACTGGATTATGTTTGTAAACTGGTCTGTACCTGGGCATGATTGAATTTTGAGTAGTGCTTTGATTGGGCCACATCAGTAAGGAGTTGACTCCCCACCCTTTGGTGGGTGGGGACTCACAGATAAAAGACATGGAAAAAGACAGAGTTGAGAGTTTTTGAGCTGGAGCCCAGGAAATAAGTACACAGAGGAGCAGAGCAGCTGAGCCGAGAGAGAATCAAGACCTGGGGAAAGAGACAGAGTCAGTTACCTAATATTCTACAACTGGTCTTGTGGAGAGAGGTAAAGCCTAGAGACCCTCATAGTCTACAGCTGACCTTGAGGAGAAAACAGAGGAGCTGAGCCCAGAGAGGAATGAGCCCTGGGAAGAGAGGAATCCAGGAAGCCTGAACACTGGCAGATATTGACAGCCATCTTGCTCCAACACATGGCAATAGACTTTTGTGAGGGAAGTAACTTACACTTTATGGCCTAGTAACTGTAAGCTTCTACCCCAAATAAATGTCCTTTATAAAAACCAACCAGTTTCTGGTGTTTTGCCTCATCACCCCTTTGGCTGATGAATACAATAGCTATAGAATTGTCATATGATTCAGCATTCCCAGTACTAGGTATATACCCAGAAGTATTGAAAGCAGGGACAGGAACAAATAGATGTACACCAATGTCCATAGTGGGATTATTCACAATTGCCAAAAGTTAGAAGCAACCCAAGAAATGTCCATCAACAGATGAATGAATAAGCAAAATGTGGTATATACATAAAATGGAATATTACCCATCTGTAAGAAGGAATAAAGTATTGACACACATGACAACATGGATAAATCTCAAAGACCTTGTGTTGAGTGAAGTAAGCCAGTCACTAAAGGACAAGTGCTGCATGACCTCACTGATATGACTGATATGTTGAGCAGACTCACAGAAACAGAGTCTGGAAGATATGTTATCAGATGACAAAAGGGTGTAGAAATTGTTGAGCCAATGCTCAATCTGGGCAGAACACATGATAAGGTGTAAGGCAGTGGTTTGGCAGTGGATGGTGGTGATGGTGGTGCAGGGATATGTGTGGTGTCAATAGTGCTGGAATGTGAGGGTGAGCAATGTTGGGGGCGGGGATGATTTGGACTATCCATGGGACTAAGGGGAGGATTGAAGGAAGAAGCATGTGAACTCTGAGGAGGTTTATGTCTATGGTTGAAAATACAACTATGAGAATGTTCTTTTGGTGAATATGGCAGGGGAGGGTCACTGGTGCAATGTGTCCATGATGGGGGCATGTGTGGAAAAGGGCAGACCTGGGGCATGTTTCTATGGAAAATGAAAATTTTCATTTTGTCATAGGGTGTTGTATCACTGGGTGGATGCTCACAAAATAAACAACAAAATATTAAATTCCCATGGGGGCGGGGGGGCTACTACATTATCAAATACAGGTGCAAGAATATCTCGAGTATATAGGCAGTGCCTAATAAAAGAAAACAGAAAATATGCCAAATTTTCAATATTACTGCATATAAATATGAACCTTATTCTTGATAAATTGAAACTTAGTGGTTATTATAAGTTCTGAGGGGAGGGGGAGAGAAAAATTGTTGGAACTTAGGGAATTTTTAAGGCAATGGAATTGTTCTGCATGATATTGCAATGACAGACACAGGCCATTAAATATTTTGTCAAAACCTATGAAATTGTACAGTGCAAAGTGTAAACCAAAATGCAAACTATTGACCATGGTTAGTAGCAATGCTTCAATATTTGTTCATCATTTGTAACAAATGTACCATACTCATGTAAGATGTTATTAATAGGGGAAAATGTGAGAAGGGGAGGTGTGAGATATATAGGAATCTCCGATATTTTCTATGTGACTTTTCTGTAACCTAAACCTTCTTTGAAAATAAGGAAAGAAAGGTAAGAATACACTTGGAGAACATATAGAAGTAATTTTAATCCTACATAAATGATAACAGATCTTATGGTGATGAAAGCCACAATGCAAGAATATATTTTTGGATTTGTTTTGGGGGAAGTTTTGAATTACAGAAAAGTTACAGCTATGGCAGGGGAGGATCACTCCTGCAATGTATCAGTGGTGTGGGGATGTGTGAGGAAGGATGTACCTGGGGCATGCCTCTGTAGAATATGAATGTGTTCATGTTGTCATGGGGTGTTATTTCACTGCATGGAGACCCACACAATAACCAGTATAATATTAAATTTCCATCCTGAAAAGTCCTGCTGCATTCTCTAGTAGAGTGGCAAGAATCTCTAGAGTATATGAACAGTGCCTATTGAAGGAAGACAGACCAATATGCCAGGGCCTTGATATATATGTTTGTACTTATGAACCTTGTTCTTGTGAAATTGAAACTTAGCTTACCAATATATATTGCCTAAGAGTTACCTCAAATGTGGGCTCTCCCTAAGCCAAACTCAACATATAAGTTTACTGCCTTCCCCCCAGCATGGGACATGACTCCCAGGGATGAGCCTCCCTGGCATGGAGAGATTATTACCAAGCACCAACTAGTGATGTATTTGTTAAAAGACCTTGACCAAAAGGGGGGCATATTAAATACAAAATACTTTTTATGGTTAACAGATTTCAAAGTGAGTTGGGATGTCATTCCAGAGGGTATGCTTATGCACATCCCAAGAGGATCTCACTGACTGCCACAGTAAACAATGCCTCAAGCAGGGGTGCTTCTGAGGGCTCTAGAGACATCTGGACACTATAGACAAGGCAGAAAACCTCAAGATATCAGGACCCCATTGGTGGACCTTATCTTAGTGAACATATTAACTTGTTTCCCCAATGTAGCAGAGTTAGAATCATTTATAATTTGCCTGCACATGGTTTTTCTGCTCCTTTTATTTTAACCTACTATTAGCACTGTATTCTTTAAATATATGTTCCAGAGACATAAATCATTACTTAAAAAAATTCACATTGTTTTAGACACCTGATACTGAGGTAATTATTTTTATTATTATGCTTGGAGATGAAGACACCTTTCCTTATGGCAGCTTTTAGTGTGGATGTTTGCATTAATCTAGCCAGGAGTTGGACTATGTCTGAATTTTGTTGTTTCTATGCTTACTCTCAGTCTTCACAGATTTCTGATTTTAGTGATACTTGTATTTACTTTGTGGGCTAATTAGCCAGAGGGTTTTTCTGTACATCTATCCCCTCTTTCCTTGGGTCTTCCTCCTTGTCTTTCCCTCTTCTTCTTTGCACTGTTCCCAGAAAGAATCTGTATTTGCAGCTCTGAGGAATGTATTCTCCACTGTTATGTTTACTCCACACTTGTTAGTGTGGTATGGACTGCGGGCAGCAGGAGAAGGAGTTGTTTTCTGATATTCTATTAAGCTGGTCTTAGGCAGGTAATAGGAACTTGGTCTGTGGCCTTCACAAGTGTTCCTGCCCTTTCTCATGGGAACAGTTTCTCCCCCCCCGTTCCTCTCCCCAAACTGTATGGATTTCCATCAGGGCTCTTAGGCTACAAATTCATGGTTCTTCTCACTTAACTCTGAGGCTTTGTCCCAAAATAGAGATATGGGAGATGGGTTGGGACATAATTTCATAGGCAATTGCTTTTCCATTACCACAGCAGGTGCTGTCTACTGTATTGTTGTGGTCCTTCATTGAAGGATTACTTTTATTCCACAGAGGCTTTAGGGGAAAGGGTCTGAGTAGATTGTCAAATGGGATGCTATTCACCTCACACAGCCAGCACCAGGGAAGATGCTTGCTCAGGATTCTCTCTGATTGTATCTTTAAGAAGCTGGTGGACTTCCTGGAGGAGGAAACATGTGGAAGAGATTCCAACCCCCCTCTTTCTGGGACTTCTAGAAGTATCACACTTTCCTGCTAGTCCATAGTCAGCATTTAGCAATTCATTAAAATTCTCTATCTGAATAGTGAATCTTTTTACAGGCTTATAAAGTGCTAAGGGTGATTTTTTCCCACAGATAAACAACAATTTGGTTTCTGTTTCTCTTTGCTGGCATCTGTCTCCCTGTAGATTTAAAAGAAAGTGGATTGTACTCCACCTTATTTTTGCATGTTTTTTTTTAAAGAAAAAGTCATTAATCTGCAGTTCATCCAGCTTTAGATCTTGTTATAAGAATGAAAATGATGGTTCTGCCAGCTCTCTATATTTCAAGCTTAAATAGATTCCCTTGATTATTTATTATTTTGCTTAACCAATTCAGTGATTCTCCCAAAGTCACCAAATAAAAATATTTCAGTTTAATATGTTATACATTCTTTAGTGTTTTCTATTTATGGTGATTTTTTTCCTTTGTTTACTCTGTAGGAAAAATCCCCATATTACTTATTCATGTGTAGTATATGTTTGAGCTGTTGAATGAAGCTTTTTCTCAGAATAATCAAAGAAATAACAAAAAAGTATATTCTGCAGATAATCTATTCATAACTATAATAAATAGATAAGAAATGTAGTAGAAGGTTTCATAAATTTCACTATATACATTAGCCAATTTTGAGATTATTTAATACGTTTATTTATCATCTATATCATGATTACATATATATATATGTATGTTTGTATATATATATGTATATATGTCAGATATATATATACATGTTTGACCTACTAATTACAGTATATAATGAATTTAGGTATGAATTTACTCTATGTAATTTGTATCTCATTCTAAAAATTTATAATAATTAGAACTGGGAAATAAGCATTCAATCATATCATCAAGTGCAGAGGTTCTGAGGGGAGGGAGAGGAAAGAATAGGTGTAACATGAGGGCATTTTGGGGACATTGGAATTGTTCTGCAAGACATTGCAATGACAGATCGAGGTCATTATACATTTTGTCAAAACCTATAAAATTGTGCAGGGCAAAGTGTAAACTAGAAGTAAACTGTAACTTCACTATAAATAAGCCATGATTGTAAAATATAATGCCCATGGAGAGTTGCAATGCTTCAATATGTGTTCATCAATTATAACAAATATACCACATGAATGAAAGATGTTGTTAACGTGAGAAAGTGTGGGAGGGGTGGGGGTGGAGTATATGGGAATTCCCTATGTTTATGATGTAACATATATGTAATCAAAATCTTCTTTAAAAATTAAAAAAAAATTTAATAATGAAATATTTCCTAGAGATTAAAAATAGTAATACTTATAGAATTCACTAGTGGTCTTTATTGTGGACTAATCAATGCTAGAAAAAAATGAAGATACTGGATTTCCAAATGAATTCATGGTGGAATACCTTGAGGTTGAACAAATTCAAAGAATTAAGTTAAAAGAATTTAGTGATTTCAGCAATGAATAACATAAATACAGATATAATCAACAAATGACAACTTCTGGTTGACTTTAGTCATCATCATATAAATATAAAATGAAGGAATATGTTAAAAGGTTATTGATAAATGTTGCAATTTTCATTAATCAGTAGAGGTATGCTTTTATAGGAGACAAGCAATATTTTTATGCAATAAAGGCAATTTTAAAATCAATTTTGTTAATACATATTAATAAAGCATAAATCCATTCAAAGTATGCAATCAATGATATTTGGTATAATCATACAGTTGTGCATTCATCATTTAAATTATTTTTAGAGCATATTCATTATTCCAGTATTAATTAAAATAATACCAAAAAACAAAAACCAACCAAAAAACAAACAAAACTCACCACCTCTCAGTTTCTATAGGCTTCCCCTGCTGTACATAGCTGTTATTCTGTTTCCTTCTTTTCAGTTTACTTGTATTTGCATTTTGTAAAAAGGGTCTTCTTTATGCAATATCATCCATATTCGTATTTTACATGAGGTTTCACCACATTGTAAAGTCCCATGTTACATTTTTATAGCTTTCCTTCTAGTAATATACATGTCCTTAGGCTTTCCCTTTCAACCATTGTCGTACACATATAATAGATCTGTTAGTCACAAACACCGTGATGTACTCATCATTTCCAATCATTTTCCAAGATTTACAAACTTTTAACCAATTCTGCACAGATTAACCATAAGCTTTCCATTCTTTACGCTCATTATATTTTCTGGTGTCCTATATTTTAATTATTCATTTCATGAGTTTACATAATATATTTAGTTCTTAATAGGACAATCATACAGTATTTGTCCTTTTGTGTCTGGCTTGCTTCATTCAACATAAAGTCTTCCAGGTTCAACCATGTTGTCATATTCTTCACACCTTCATTTTTTCTTACAGCCTCAATATATTCCATTGTCTGTGTACACCACAATTTGTTTATCCATTCATCAGTTGAGGAAACACCTTGGTTGTTTCCAACATTTGGCAATCGGGAATAACATCACTAAGAACATTGGTGTACAGATGTCTATTTATGCAACTGCTCTCAGTTCTTCTGTGTATATACTTAGCAATGGTATTGCCAGTTCACATGGCAAGTCTATATTTAACTTCCTCAGGAACTGCCAAGCAGTACTCCAAAGAGGCTGTACCATTCTACATTGCCACAGCCAGTGAATAAACATTCCTATTTCTCCACATCCTCTACAACATTTGCAGTTTTCTGACTTTTTAATAGTGGGCAGTTTATAGGAGTGAAATGATATCTCATTATACTTTGATTTGCATTTCCCTAATCGCTGGTGATATTGAACATTTTTTCATATGTTTCTTGACCATTTGTATTTCTTCTTTAGACAACTGTCTTTTCAAGAATTTGCCCATTTTTAACCTGAGTAGTGTGCCTTTTTATTGTTGAATTGTATGATCTCTTTCTATATCATGGATATTAAAACCTTATCAGATAGGTGATTGTGAAATATTTTCTCCCAATGAGATTTTTCACTCTTTTAAAAAGTCCTTTGTGGTGCAAAAGTGTTTAATTTTGAGGAGGTCCCATTTATGTATTTTTTTTTTTTTTGCTTATGCTTTAGTTGTAATGTTTAAGAAACTACTGCCTACCAAAAGACTTGAAGATGTTTTCCTCCATTTTTTTTGAGGTGTTTTATGGTTGTTGCTTTTATATTTAGTTCCTTGATCCATTTTGAGTTAATTTTTGTACAAAGTATGACATGATGGTCCTCTTTCTTTCTTTGGATTTGGCCATCCAGTTCTCCCAGCACCATTGTTTGAACAGGCTGTTCTGGCTCAGCTGGGTGGGCTAAACAGCCTTGTAAAAATCACTTGACTGTACATGTGAGGATCTATTGCTGAGTCCTTGATTTGGTTCCATTGGTCAATCTGTTGTCTGTATGCCATTACCATGCTCTTTCTACCACTGTAGTTAAGTAATATGCTTTTTTTTTCAGGAAGTGAGAGTCCTCCAACTTTGATCTTCTTTTTTAAGCCATTTTTTACTATTCTGAGCACCTTACCCTTCCAAATAAATCTGATTATTGGCTTTTCAATTTCTGCAAAAAAGGATGTTGGGATTTTTATTGGGATTGTATTGAATCTGTAAATCAGTTTGGTTAGAATTGACATCTTAATGATATTTAGTCTTCCAGTCTATGAATAGAGAATGTCCTATTTATTTAACTTTTCTTTGGTTTCTTTTAGCAATGTTTTGAATGATTTGAAGAAAGAAGTCTTAAGTTTTTAAATGAAATTGATTAAATTTTCTTAGGATTCTATTTATATATATTAAAATTTAAATTGAGATTATATATACTTCATTCAGATTATCCATAACTCTAACAAAATGTATGAGTGTAAATAAGTGACTATATGTATATATGTAATATTTATGATTGTGTGTATACTTATATGGTTCTATAACCATATGATTATATGATTGTGTGTGTGTATATATATATGTTATATATATATATATTATATGATTGTGTGTGTGTATATATATATATGTTTCTAATTGTGCCCCCTCCTTCCATTTTATTAATATTTAAATAGAGGACACTTCTATTGGACAAATTCATTACATTATCCCATTGTTAAAGATACCAGGGATATTATATATTGTATCATAATATATTATATTAAATTTATTTTATAATTTTACTTTATTTAAAAAGCAGAGAGTAGATCAAAAACACTCAAAGTTGAAGACAGAAACTTTTGGGACTTTGGCCCTCCCCTTCTTGGGAGACAGTAAATGTACTTTGTTTTGCATGGTGATAGTTGCATTTTTTGCCGAAACCATTATTTTTGAAAGCTTTTAAATGTGAAATAATTTGTGTGTAAATTAATATAAGAAAAAATATTATGGATACGCTCAGTCACATTATATTTCAGCCTTCTTCAGTTTTATCTTCTTACACTACAGAAGCTGCAAATATAAAAAACAAAACAAAAGAAAAAACGATTTCCTGGGTGACCTTGTAATGAGATTAAGAACATGATTAAGATGTCCAGCTTAGGTTTATTTACCGAAGAAATGAATTTTGTATTGGCATAAGTGGGAAGAGAAGCAGAATTAAAGGCATTTATTTTTCTGGCGTACTTGAAAATAGCAACAGTAGAAAAATTGACTAATTGTACTTATATGTTGGTGTTTTAGCAGTATTGAATTCCTGATAGTGGCAGGAAAAGTAACAATATTTGCAGCATCGTTCTGCAAAGTGGCTTTGTAAATCTGTCCTGGAAGTTCATCTTGAACATATTTCTTCACTCCTGCTTATGAATACCTTTCTCTGATATATGCTAGAGTATCTATTATCTTCAGTTTAAACTGACTTTTCAGTTTAATTACTGAATAATATTACATATGGAAAAAAAGAGGCAACCTAATCTATAAAGAAAAGTAAGGCTATCATTTAAAAATTTAAAAGACTCAGAAAGGTTGAAATCACAAAAGCCAAATATGAAAACTAGAAATTTAACTATACTCATTGTAATTAAAATCTTGACAGGTGGCAAATAGATTCAATGCAGATTGTTTCAGCTTACCACGTCTCTATAAATCTGATTGTGCTTTCTATGATTCCTACAGTTCTCCTTTGTTTTACTTCATTTTTCTAGCCTATTTTATTATTATATTTAGTTTTTCCTGTGAGCTTATGTTTTTTTGTAATTTAATCCTTGCAATTTGAGGCAAGGAAAAAATCCTTAAGAGATTTCTTCTGCCAGGTGCATGGATCTCTACCTTAAGTTTATGTTAAAATAATCACTTAATTATCATTTATTTTCTTTCCCCCACATGCTATAGATTTAAACTCATCAACCTATAAACCTGTGGCTGGAAATTATCAGGAAGACACACCCAAACCCACATTGCTGAACAAGTAGTGGCAAAGTTCAAGATAGGCAAATTTTCTTTTGTTCTCTTCTGAGGGTCCAAATTTATATAAAAGCTGATTTTAGATTTCTCTTCAGCTTTTCATTACTACTTATTTGTTCTTTTATGTTCTTATTATCTTTCTAAATATCTTATTGGTCTCTGTAAATTTGCCAATTTTATTACAAACCACTAATTCTATAATTAATTTTAAAATTAAATAATTGACATAATAATAAAGGTAGACTCATTTAACTTTTTAATTTCAGGATATTTTTTTAACATTATTATTTCCAAGATGTTTAATTGACCTAATTGTTTTTTAATTAAAGAAATTGTAGACTTACAGAAAAGTCATGCAGAAATTACCAAATTTCTGCCCTCACTATTAACATTTTGCATTAGTATGGTACCTTTGTTATAATTGAGACAATATTATTGTAAATGTACTATTAACTATAGACCATAGGTTACAATAGGGTTCACTGTGTTGTATTGCCTTATATTTGTTTTCTTAATTTTTATTATAAAACATATATACCACCTAAAATTTCCCATTTTAACCAAGTTCAGATATAAAATTCAGTTTTGTTAATTATATTTAGAAAATTGTGTTAACATCAATACCACCATTACCAATACTTTCCTTGGTACTTTTTCAAAAGCAATTTCTTATTTAACATTGATTATTTTTGGATATTTATTCATTTACTTTTTTGAGAAATTAAAATATTTCAATTTAAGTCTATTTTTACCCTGCTTTATTTCTATTTGAATGATATTGAATTTATACAACTTTAGAAGTACCTGCTTCTATTAACATTAGATTTCACTATCTTTTACCATATTATAAGGTATTTGGGGTTCTAAACTCTTGGTGGCTCTGATCTCTTTCTCTCTCTCTATATATATATATATATATCTGTCTCTTTCACTTCACATTTTCCACCAGTTATTTCAGTGATCTTTACTTGGCCTGCCCATGATGCCCCATTGCAGAATCAGATGTTATATTCTCATCCTGTGGTTCATGATCCATTGCAACATTGAGGAAATTAGAGTTTCAATATTGAAAGTATTACAGATTCCAATTCAGTATTATATCCAAGTGAAACAGAAGATGAATATGTTTAGTTTGTAAACACAAAGCCTTGTCTGAGAACTCCCTCTTCAATAAGACCAAGGTTTTCCATAGGACTGAGGTTCAATAGGACTGTCACCAATAATCTTGGAGGTTAAACATCAGAAGTGATTCTCAGGGAAAATCCACAGGCTGAAGAGCAGCCTTAGTCTCTTACAACCATAGGAAGCAAATCTCTATCTTCATGTACCTAATTCTAAACTTCCTACCTTAGTTAAAATTTTTTTTTCTGTAAATGTACAAGGGCCTATTTGTTTTTGTTGGTTTGTTGTTTTTTGTCTATTTTGTTATATTTTAACCTGAAAATACCTTTGGTGATTTCTCTTTTTATACTTCATCTATCATTGTGTTATATTTGTAGAAGGAGTGAGAGGGGTTTTCAAATATGAAATGACAATGCTGTCTTTAATCAGAAGTTTAAAAATGCAAACATTTACCTTATGTCCGTGAGTATAAAAGATCCATGAATGTAAGGAAATTGTTCCTTGTTCACACATCTATTCTCTACATTTACTATGATGTACTGCATCAAAAAATATATTTGGGTTGGAACTGTGGGAACCTGGCAATGCATTAGGCAGAAAAGGCACAGCTCTCACAAAAACAACGGAGAAACAACCAAAAGCTGACTCAGGGACCTGTTCTGGGGGTCAGGAGACCAGGACACTGCTTCACAACTCTCGGGAGGTTGAGGGACAGAGAGAAGAAGAAGCTGAAACAACAAACTGTGAGTTACTAAACCTCCTGGCTGTGGGGAAGGACTCCCCTCCCTCACCCCCAAGATATTCAGCAAAGGTAAAACTCCTGCTCATTTCAGCTGAATGAAAGAGGAACAGAGGTCTTCCTCCTTTCTGGCTGTTACAAGGGAAGAGGGAGGGGGAGTCAGGGGGCTTTTGTTCAGTGAATTCAACCAGCAGAACCTGTTTTGAATTTCGACTCTGGCCAGGTGAAAACAAAGGAAAACCAAGAGGTACAACTCTGTGGACAGGTGTGCCAATGCATGCCATCTGCTGACTGATCTGGAAATTACATGGACAGAAACTGCTTTTAGAGTTCTCTTAATTCCACCCCTGGGAGAAAGTCTGTGACTCATTAGTGAGTTTCTGGCATGATTTTGACAACATAAGTTGGGCAATTTTAAAGATTTAGGATAAGTTGAACCAAATATCAAAGAGCTGTGAAAAAAATAATAACAATAGGCAAGAGAAAGGAATTGGCCATCAGAGTAAATTCATCAATGTATCAGCTACCTACACATGAGCAAAAAATTACAAGCCATACTAGGAAACAGGAAGAGATGGCTTAGCAAAAGGAACAAACCAAATATCCTGAAGAGATTCAGGATTTGAGGCAATTAATCAATGATAATCACACAACTCTCCTAAATCATTTTAAAGAGTGGAAAGAAAATATGACTAAAAAGATAAAGGATATTAAGAAGACACTGGGTGAGCCTAAAGAACAATTTGAAATTCTGCAAAGAAAAGTAACTGACTTTATGAGAATGAATGACATGATGGATGAAATTAAAAATACATTAGAGGCACATAAGAGCAGATTTGAATTGCCTGAAGACAGAATTGGTGATTTTGAAGACAGAACATCTGAACTGGAAAAGACAGGAGAACGCTAAGAGAAGAAAATGGAAAAAATGGAACAGGGTCCCAGGGAATTGAATGACAACGTGAAATGCAAAAACATATGCATTATCAGCATCCCAGAAGGGGAAAAGAATGGAAAAGGGGTAGAAAAAATATTTGAGGAAATAATGACTGAAAACATCGCTACCTTCATGAAAGACATAAATATCAATATCCAAGGACAACACACCCCAAACAAAATAAACACAAACAGACCTACCCAAAGACACTACTATTCAGAATGACAAATATCAGAGATAAAGAGAAGATTTTGAAAGCAGCAAGAAAAAAGCTAAACATCACATAAAAGGGAAACTCAATAAGATTGTGTCGACCTCTCATCAGAAACCATGGAGGACAGAAGGAAGTGGTATGATGTATTTAAAGTATTGAAAGAGAAGAACTGTCAGCTAAGAATTCTGTATCCGTAAAAGCTGTCCTTCAAAAATGAAGGGAAGTTCAATGTCTTCACAGACAAACACAAAGTGATAAAATATGTTGCCAAAAGACCAGAATTACAAGAGATACTAAAGGGAGTGCTGCAACCTAAAAGAAAAAAAACAGGGCATGAGACTTGGAGAAGAGTTTAGAAATAAAGAATGTTAGGAAGGGAAAAAAGGTATATTTTAGCATGATATGACAACAGAAAGCCAAAGGTCAAATGGATGAAATAAGTAATACCTTTACAGTCCTAACATTGAATGTTAATGGCTTGAACTCCCCAATCAATAGACATAGACAGACAGAATGGATTAAAAATAAGAGACAACTATATGCTGTCTACAAGAGACTCACCTCAGATGTAAGGACACAACCAGGTTAAAAGTGAAGGGATGGAAAACAATATACCATGCAAAAAGTAACCAAAAAAAGAGCTGCGGTAGTGACACTAATATTGACAAAATACATTCTAAATGCAAGACTGTTATAAGGGATGGAGAAGGTCATTATATAATAATAAAAGGCACAATTCACAAAGAAGAAATTCCAAAGTAAGTCTCACTGGCAAGGCATGAAACTTTTGAACTATATGCCCTGACCATAGTGCCTAGGTGCCTCCAGAAGCCTCAGGAGCCCTGCTATTTGAGGTAGTGTATAATTTGGCAGTCAGTGAGATCCTGCTGAGACGTGCATTAGTGTAATCTCTGAAATGACTTTCTGACTCACATTGAAGTCTCTTAGCCATATAAACTCATTTGTCTTTACCTTTTTCCCCTTTTGATCAAGGCCTTTTTCCAGTTGCATTGCTAGTTAGTGCTTGGTAATAATCCCTTGGTGCCAAAGAGGCTCATCACTGGGATTCATATCCACACAGTAGGGGAAAGTTATTGCATTTATATACCGAGTTTAGCTTAGAGAGAGGCCACATTTGAGCAAAAAGGAGGCTCTCAAGAGGTAATGCTTAGGCACCCTATAATCCTAGGCTAAATTTCTATTTCAACAGCAAAAGTTCATAAGCACAGTCATGAATATCAAGTGCCCATCAATGGACCATCTTCCTTCACTAGCCATTGACTCTGTACTTGGGGGATTCTTGCTGTTCTATTAAAGAATGTGGCAGAGGTCCCCAGGATGGGAATTCAATATTCTTTCAGTTATTTTGTGAACCTCTACCCACTGTGACAATGCCCCATGAACATTTGAGCACATTTATATGCCTTATATGTATGCCCAGGTGAACCTCTTTCCATGTAAATCCCGTCACTGACACCCCACACAAATGATCCTGCCTTGCAGAGTTGTAACCCTTCTGTGATCCAAAACTTCCTAAAAAATGAAATCAATAAAAGAGTCAAATGCAATTAATAAGAAAATGAAATAATAATGATATTTTTAAAAGTGAGAGATAAAATACAAAAGAATTAAAAAGTAAAAATTTTTGGGATAATAAAAAATAATGAAAAAAAATTTATTTTGACATTTTACCTTCATCACTGTAAGATCTGTTGTCCTGTATTTACAGTGACATTTTCTTCCATTTATTCCCCCAATGTCCTTTTTCATTTTGTCTTCAAAGAAGTTTTAGGTCACAGCAAAGTCATATACAGAATGTAGGGGACTCCCATATATCCAACATTATCCCCCTTTTCCCCTTTCCCCTATTAAGAACATTTTATATATGGATGGTACAACTGATGTACAAATATTGAAACCATGGTCAATGGTTTACATTTTGGACCATACACTTTTATAAATTTTAATGAATCTTAACATGGCCTGTATCCATCATTGCAAGATCATGTGGAACACATCCATCACCTTCAAAATGCTGCCTGTTCCATCTGTTCTATTTCTCCCTCCTCCACCCCTCAGGATCCATGGCAACCAAAAGGCTTCACCATTTGCAGGACCAGATTCATAGTTACTTGCAGCAACACTGAGGGCTTGACACACTGGTCTGTCCTCCCCTATTGGGCACTACCCATGCTCTTGACATACTCCTGCCCCTATATTTGAGAACATAGCAGACATCCCCAGGATGAGAATCCAACACCTTCTTGCTCATTGTGAGGGTCTCCAACTACTGATGTTACACACTATGCCAAGATGAATACTCACATACTCCCTAGATGCTTGGCCCAGGTGTGCCCTGTCCCAAATGCCACCCACATCCAACTCCCTAAACCAGTAACCCTAGTTGCCCTATTGCCAAAAGAGTATTACCAACATTGTAGTTTCAACCACGTACCTACAAATCCCCAGTGTTCACCTGCTCCCTCCCCCAACCTTCCCCCTAGTTCCATTGACAGTCCAACCTCCGTCCACAACCTCCCACCCCAACATACTTGCACCTCTAACCCAACAGTATCACTGTACCACTGTCATGCCCCTCCACTGTATAACTACACACTTACACCTTATCATAGATTTTGCCCATGTGGGCATTGACCCACAGCCTTCTTCTCCATTTCTATTTCCTGTAACCTATCATACAGACTCTAATTCTGTGAGTCTGCTCAATTTGCTTAATTCATTTCAGTGAGACCATTTAAGATTTCTCCTTCAGTGCCTGGCTAGCATCATTCAACATAAGGTCATCAAGATTCATCCATGTTATCCGTGTGCTAATACTGTATTCCTTAGTACAGCTGTGTAATATTCCATTCTATGTATGTACCACAATTTGGTTATACATTCAACTGTTGAGGGGCATTTAGGTTGATTTGAACTTCTGGAATTAATGAATAATGCAACTATGAACATTGGTGGACATATATCTGTTCGTGTCCTTCCTTTCAGTTCTTCTGGGTATATACCCAGCAGTGGAATTGCTGGATAATATGGCAGTTCTATAGTTAGTTTTCTGAGGAACAACCATACTGTCCTCCACAATGGTTGCATCATTCTACATTCCAACAAACAGGTGATGAGGAATGAGAACACACCATATGAGGATTCCCATTCCTCCACATCTTTTCCAACACTTGAGTCCTCTACTTTTTAAATAGTTGCCAGTATAATGGGTGTAAGATGATATCTCACTGTAGTTTTGGTTTTCATTTCCCTAATAGCTAGTGATGTTGAGCATCTTTTCATCTGCTTTTTGGCCCCTTGTATTTCTTCTTTGGAGAAGTGTTTATTCAAATCACTTTCCCATTTTTTAAATGGTTTATCTTTTTATTTTTGAGGTATGGAATTTCTTTATATATGCAAGATATTAGGCCCCTATCAGATATATGGTTACCAAATATTTTCTCCCATTGAGGAGGCTGCATTTTTACTTTCTTGACAAACTCCTTTGAGGTGCAAAAGGTTTTAATTTTGAGAAGGTCCCATTTATCTATTTTTTCTTTCACTGTTCATGCTTTGAGTGTGAAATTCATGAAAACTTTTCCTATTACAAGATCCTGTAGGTGATTCTCTACATTATCTTCCAAGGTCTTTACAGTCTTGGCACTTATATTTAAATCTTTGATACCTCTTGAGTTAATTTTTGTATAAGGTGTGAGATGGTGTTCCTCTCTCATTCTTTTGGATATGGATATCCAGTTTTCCAAGCACCATTTGTTGAAGAGGCCATTCTCTCCCAATTGAATGGGCTTGTTGGCCTTGTCAATTATCAGTTGACTGTATATGTGAGGATCTGTATTAGAACTCTCAATTCAGTTCCATTGGTCAGTATGTCTATCTTTGTGCCAACCATGCAGTTTTGGCTACTGTAGATATGTAGTATGTTTTAAAATCAGGTAGTATTATTCCTCTGTTTTCCTTTTTCCTTTTTCTTTTTAGCTATTCAGGGCCTCTTGTCCTCCCAGGTAAATTTCATAATTAGCTTTTCCCATTGAGAAAAAATGCTTGCTGATATTTATTGGGATTGCATTATATCTGTAGATCATCATAATGAGGTTTAATCTTCCTAACCATTAACAGGGAATATTCTTTCATTTATTTAAATCTTTTTTGATTTCCTTGAACAGTATTTTGTAATTTTCTGTGTATAAGTCATACTTCTTTAGTTAAACTTATTCTTAGGTATTTGATTCTTATAGTGGCTATTGTAAATGGGATATTTTTCTTGACTTCCTTCTCAGATTGCTCATTAGTGGTGACCAGAAATGGTACTGATTTTTGCACATTGATTTTATAAGCCGCGACTTTACTGAGCTGATTCATAAGCTCTAGAAGCTTTGTTGTAGATTTCCCCAGACTTCCAATATATAGGATCATGCTGTCTGCAAATAGTGAAATTTTAAATTTTGACTTTTCAATTTGGATGACTTGTATATATTTTTCTTCTGTACGTGCTCGAGCAAGTACTTCTAACACAATGTTAAATAGTAGCAGTGAAAGTGGGAATACTTTTCTTGTTCCCTACCTTAGAGGGAACGTTTTAGGATTTCTCCATTGAATATGATGTTAGCTGTGGGTTTTTCACATATACCCTTTATTGTGTTGAGTAAGTTTCCTTCTATTTTTATCTTTTGTAGTGTTTTTATCAGGAAAGGGTGTTGTATTTTGTCAAATGTTTTTTCTGTATCTATAGAGATGATTATTTGATATTTTTTCTTTGGATGCATTTATGTGGTGCATTACATGGATTGATTTTCTTATGTTGAACTATCCTTGCATACCAGGGATGAAATCCACTTGGTCATGGTGTATAATTTGTTTGTTGTTTTGTTTAATACAATTAGCAAATATTTTGTTGAAGATTTTAGCAGCTAGGTTCATTAGAGAGATCGGTCTATGCTTTTCCTTTCTTGTGGCATCTTTATTTGGCTTTGATATTGGGGTGATGTTGGCATCATAGAATGAGTTAGGCAATGTTCCCCCCACTTCTACTCTTTGGAAGCTTGTATATCCTGCTGTATTTGGGTGTAATGTTCTGTATAAGTCTATTTGGTCCAGATCCTCTAGTGTATTATTCAATGTCTTTGTTTCCTTATTGATGCTGTCATGGTGCTCTGTCTAATGCTGATAATGGTGTATTAAAGGCCCAAATGTAATTGTAGAGGTATCTGTTTCTCCACTTAGATTTTCCAGTGTTTGCCTTATGTATTTTGAAGCATCCTTTTTATGTGCATAAATGTTTATGGTTGTTCTTTCTTTCTTCTTGATAGATTAACACTTTTATTAATATATGGAGTCCGTTTTTGTCTCTTACAATTGTTTTGCATTTAAAGTCTATATTGTCCAAAATTAGTATACCTACTCCCACCCTTTTTTGGTTATTATTTGCTTGTAGAAATGTTTTCCAACCATTCACTTTCAGCCTCCTTGAATCTCTGTGTCTAAGGTGTGTTTCTTATAGACAGCATATAGATGGGTCACATTTCCTTATTCATTCTGCCAATCTTTGACTCTTGATTGGTAGTTTAATCCATTTACATTCAATGTTATTACTGTCAAGGAATTACTTACATTATCCATATTTTCTTTAGGTTTATGTATGCCATATGTTGTTTTTATTTCTCCTCATATCATTTTAGTTGTTCTTACAATCTCCTCCAACTCTTTCTTGCTTTTTCCTTTTGACCTACAGATCTACCTTTATTATTTATTGAACTGCAGGTTTCTTATTGACACATTCTCTTAATTTCTGTTTAACTGTGAATACTTTGACCACTCCATCATTTGAATAGAGAATTCTTGGCTTGAAGATTTTTTTTTCTTTTACACCTTGACTATGTCCTACCACTGCCTTCTTGCCTCCATGGTATCAGATGAGAATCCAGAACTTAATCTTCTCAAGCTTCTTTTGTATGTGATAGATCCCTTTTCTCTTGTTGCTTTCAGTATTATCTCTTTGTCTTCAGTATTGGACAATGTGACAAGTATATGTTGTGGAGTAGGCCTCTTAGGATTTATACTGTTTGTGGTGTGTTGCACTTCCTGGACTTGTACATCCATGTCCTTCCATAGGCTTGGGAAATTTTCTGCCATTCTTTCCTCCAAAACAGCTTCAGTTCCCTTTCCCTTCTCTTCTCCCTCTGGGATGCCTATAATGTGTATGTTTGTGCATTTCATGTTGTCATTCAAATCCCTATATCACTGCTGGATTTTTTCTCTTTTTATCTATCTGTTTTAATATCTGTCTGATTTCAGATATACTGTCTTCCACATCACTGTTTCTTTCCTCTGCCTGTTCAAATCTGCTGTTATGTGTTTCCAGTGTATTTTTGATTTCTTGTATTGTGTCATTCATTACTGTTATATCCGTTGTCTTTTCATGTATGTTTACAATTTCTTCAGTGTGTTCACCCACTGTCTTCCTAATATCTTTAATCTCTTCCCTCACTTCATTAAGTTGATGTATGATATTTGTTTGGACAGCTCTGAATAGTTGTTCCATGTTCTGCATGCCCTCCTGTTTTTCAGTTTGTTCATTGGCACTGGGCCATTTCTTCCTGTTTCTTAGTATGGGTTGTAATTTTTTGTTGGTGTTTAGGCATCAGTTTATCTTGATAAGTTTGTTCAGTTGATTAGCTTGTCTTTCTACTCTAGGGTTTTATTTTGTTGTTGTTTTTGTGTGTGTGGTAAGTTTACATTTTGACATTTTGTTCCTCTTATTCTATTTCCTTTCTGTTGTCTATGTTCCCTTGAGAAAAAAAAATAAGGCCAAAGAAAAGGATAGAAGTAAGAAGAGGAAAAGGATAATAGTAATAGTAATAATAAAAGGTAAAGGACAAAACATAAAACCTAGGAAAATGAATAATTAACTCAAGTAAGAAGTGCAGAGGAATAGGAATAAAAAAGTGGAATACAAATAAATGAGAGTGCAAATATAGAAAAATATATAAGATGAATTAAATGGCCAGAATAATGAGAAGAGAGGGAAAGGGAAAAGAAAAGACAAAT
>JAQZBX010016391.1:0-36525 GCA_029593785.1 Cabassous unicinctus | reverse complement strand
AAAAAAAAAAAATGAGCCAACTATACGTTGTTTACAAGAGACCCACCTCAGACATAAGGAAACAACCAGGTTAAAATTGAAGGTTGGAAAAAAGGTATTCCATGGAAACAGTAACAAAAAAGAGCTGGAGTAAACCAGGTAAAGGTAAAATAAAATTATAGTATATAAACAATATGTACTCAGTGCAACTGGCAAATTGTTCCCATTATCAGTATTCTGTAATTTTTTTCATACAAAATAAATACTTGTTTTTATTTGAGCAGGGCTGGAGAAGAGATATATTTTTGGATACTTTAATTTTCTTTAACCCTTTCTTATTCATACTCTTTAATTAAAATAATCTATCTCAATCTATAATCTTTTAGCATGACTACTCTTGAACAAGATTTTGAGTCTTTCTGACTCATAAGATTATGAGTTAGCAAAATGTTATCTGCTGTAATTCAATCCAATAAGATGTGAAGAATTCCAAAAGAGGAATATGATTATCTAGAAAGAATTATGGCTTAAATGGAAGTTAAATAACTAAACCAGTAAATTTTTTCATATTTAGAGATTATCATGTCCAATAGTTAGAGTTGTAATATAAAAATTAGAATTGTTTTAAATGATTTTGTTTATATTTTAATTATTATTTACATTTATAAATGTTTGTTGCTATGCTATCTATTTTTTTATAGTTGATTATATTAAATATAACCTGGCCATGCACTGTCTTTTAAAATTTGTAATTTCTTTCAATCTATTTTTCTATTTATTTTACAATTTCACAATAAAGGACTTTTTAACTGCTAAAATTAGACATTGATTATACACTTCGGATAGATCATATGGTATGTGATTATATCTCAATAAAACTGCTTAATAAACAAATAAATAATTGTGCAAGAATAGTAAGAAATAGCAGCTATGTACAGCAGGGCAAACAGAGATTTAGGAGTGAGGAATTTTCCTGTTTGTCTTTTATTTTTGTTTATTATTATTTTGAAATAGTGAAAATGCTTTAATGATGATTGAAGTGAAGAAAGCACAAATATTATAACAAATACCATTGATTGTAACTTTGGATAAATTATATGCATTATTGATATATATAAATAAAATTGATTTGTTTTAAAAATCTGACAAATATAAACCTAAAGTAAATATGGCTAATATAAATAATGCCTTGATAGTAATAACATTGAATGATAATAGATTAAGCTCTCCAAACAACAGACACAGATTGGCAAAATGGATAAGGAAATATGACCCAACTATTACATATGTTGTCTACAAGAAATTTATCTTAGACTTAGGGATGCAGAAAGGTTGCAAGTCAATGGTTGGAAAATGATTTTATTGCAAACCATAACCAAAAAAGGGTGGCAGTAGCTATACTAATATTGGACATAATAGACTTTGCATGCAAAACTATTGTAAGAAACAAAGAAGGATGCTATAGATTAATGAAAGGTCTAATCTATCAAGAAGAACAATCATAAAAATGTATTTACCTAAACAAGGTGCCCTGAAATACATTAGGCAAACATTGGAAAAACTAAGTGGATAAATAGATGCCTCTACAATTATAGAGGGTGTTTTAATATACAATAATCACCTTTAGATAGAACATCTAGATGGAGGGTTATTATAAAACAACTACATTGAATAATAATTTAGAGGATATAGACCTAATTCTTATATACAGAACATTACACCCAAATACAGCAGGATATACATTCTTCTGGAGTGCACATTGATTATTCCCCAGGAATGCTCAATATGCTAGGTCAAAGAACAACTCTCAGTGAATTCAGGAAGATTGAAGTTATACCAGGTAATCTCTCTGACCACAAAGAAATGAAGCTGGAAATCAGTAAGTGGCAGAAAACCAGAATAGACACAAACGTATGGAACATAAAAAACACACTCTTAGATAATTCATGAATCAAGGAGGAAATTGAAATGATATTAACTACCTTGGAATGAATGAAAATAAAAACACAACATATCAAAACCTATAGGGTGCAGCAAAAGCAGTTCTGAGAGGGAAAATTATAACCATAAATGACTATATTAAATAAAAAGAAAGAGCTAAAACCAAATACCTAACTGTACACCTGGAGGAATTATAAAAAGAACAACAAACTAATCCCAAAGCAAACAGAAAGAAAGAAATAAGAAAGGCAAGGGTAGACATAAATGATATTGAGAGCAACAACAGCAAAAACAAGCAAACAAACAAACAAAAAAAAAACCTTAGAAAAACTGACAAAACTAAAATTTCATTCTTTGAGAAGATTAATAAAATTGACATACCTTTAGCTAGGCTAAAAATGAAAAAGAGAGATGATACAAACACGTAAAATAAAAAACAGAACAGGATATTACCACTGATCCCACAGAAACAAAGAGAATCAAAAGAGAATACTTTGAAAAATTGTATGGTAACAAGATAGATAATTTAGATGAAATGGACATATTTCTAGAAACACACAAGCAGCCTACATTTATGAAAGAAAACATTGATTAATACAATAGAGAAATCACAAGTAATGTGAATGAATTAGTCCAGGACCAGATGACTTCAGAAGTGAATCCTATCAAACATTCTGGAAAGAAATAACAGCAATCCTAGTTAAATTCTTCCAAAAAATATAAGTGAAAGGAACATTGTTTAAATTATTTCATGATGGCAGCATCACCCTAATACCAAAAAGACACAAAAAGACACCACAAGAAAAGAAAACTATAGACCAATTTCTCTAAAGAACCTGGATGATAAAATCCTCAACAAAATACTTGCTAATCATATTCAACAACACATCAAAAGAATTATACACTGTGACCAAGTGGGATTCATCCCAGTTATGCAAGGGTGGTTCAAGCTAAGAAAATCAATGTAATACACCACATTAGCAGATTGAAATACAATAATCACATAAGAATCTCTATTGATGCAGAAAAAGCGTTTGACTAAATTCATCATCCATTCTTGATAAAAACACTTCAAAAGATAGTAATAGAAGTAAACTTCCTCAACATGATAAGGGGTTTATATGAAAAACACAGCTAACATCATATTCAAAGGTGAAATGCTAAAGACTTTCAATCTAAGATCTGGAAAAAGATATGGATACCCACTCTCGCAGCTCTTATATAACTTTGTGTTATAAGTACTTGCTCATGTACTTAGTCAAGAAAAAAACACAAAAGACATCCAAATTGGAAAGTAAGAAATAAAAATTTCAATATTTGCAAATGATAAGATTCTATACATAGACTGCCCTGAGAAATCTACAACAAAGCTTCTAGAGCTGATAAATAAGTACAGTAAAGTGGCAGGATATGAAATAAACACGGAAAAACAGTACTATTTCTGTACACCAATAATGAACAATCTCAGGAGGAAATCTAGAAAAAAAATTCATTTACACTAGCTACTGAAAGAATAAAATATTTAGAAATAAATTTAACCAACGATTTAAAGAACTTGTACACAGAAAACTGCACAACATTGTTAACAGAAATCGAAGATATAAATAAATGTCAAAATATTCCATATTCATGGTTTGGAAGACTAAATATCAATAAGATGTCTGTGGCACCCAAATTGATTTACAGATTTAATACAATCTCAATAAAAATTACAAGAGCATATTTTATTGAATTGGAAAAGCTAGTTGTGAAAATTATTTGGAAGGGAAGTGGCCCCCAATAGCAAAAATATATTGAAAAAAAAATGAAATTGTGGGAATTACAGTACCTGACTGTGAGCATATTAGAAAGCTATGGTGGTCAAAACTATGTGGTATTGGCACAAGGATAGAGATACCAACCAGTGAAACCAAATTGAGAGTTTTGATATAGATCCTTGCATATACTTTCAACTGATATTCAACAAGGCCACCAAGCCCACTCAACTGGGAAAAAATGACCACTTCAACAAATGGTGTTTGGAAAACTGGAAATCCATATCCAAAAGAATGAGAGGATCACCATCTCATGACTTATACAAAATTTAACTCAAGCTCAAAGACAATAAAGCTCCTAGAAGATAAGGTAGGGAAGCTTCTATGAGCTCTTCTACTACGATATGGTTTCATAAACTTTATATCCACAGCACAAGCTATGAGAGACAAAGTAGTTACATTGGACTTCCTAAAAATTAAAAACTTTTGCATGTCAAAAGAGTTTGTCAATAAAGTGAAAAGGCAGCCTAATTGTATTAGTTTGCCAAATGAATGCTGATTAATACTATCAGAAATTGGTTGGCTTTTATAAAGGGTATTTATTTTAGGTAAAATCTTGCAGTTACAATACTTTAAAGAGTCCAACTCAAGGTGGGTCTCTCACCAAAGTCAATTGCCATATGTTAAAGCAAGATGATTGCTGATCTCTGCTGGGTCTCTCCTTCTGAGGCATCCTCTTCCTGTTGCGCCCAAGTTCTTCCCAACCTCAGCAGTAAGCTGTCATAGTGCTTGTCTCTCATAGCTTCTCATCTGCTCAGCTGCACTATCTTCAACTTCAAACTAACAGGTAAATGTCTCATCTCTCCTCCTGTGGCTCCAGAATCAAAACTGACAAAGTTCTGTCCTCTGGCATCTATGGAGTGCTCTCTCTTCCCAAGTGCCTTCTTGAGTGAGTGTCCATTTACATAGGCTTGCCAAGGGGGTGGTGACTCAACCTGAGTCATGTCTTACTGACTTGTTCCAATCAAAACCCCTAAATTAATTTTTATCAAATAAACTTGAAATCACTTAATTTTATAAAGTCAAAGTGTATCACACCCAGAGGAACAGATCAGTGTACAAACATAATCTTTCTCTTTGTTGGGATTCATAACTAATCTCAAACAGTCACACTACTCAGTGGGAGAAAATATTTGGTAACCACTTATCTGACAAAGGACTAATATCCAGGGTATATGAAGAAATCCTACATCTCAAAAATAAAAAAAGACAAGTAACACATTTTAAAAAATGGACAAGAGATTTGAATAGACACTTCTCCAAAGAAGAAATACAAATGTCTATAAAGCAATGAATAGATATTCAACATCACCAACTATTGGGGAAATGCAAATCAATACTACAATGAGATATCATTTTCCACCTATAAGAATGTTGGCTATTAAAAAGAAAGAAAAACAGGAATAGAAGTGTTGGAGAGGATCTAGAGGAAAGGAAACACTTGTAAACTGCTGGTGGGAGTAAAGAATGCTGCAGCTATTGTGGATAGTTCCTCAGGAACCTAACTATAGAACTTCCATATGACTCATCAATCCCACTTCTGGATACACAGAAGAATGGAAAGCAGGGACATGAACAGATATATGCACCCCAATGTTCATAGTGGCACTACTCCCTATTGTCAAAAGGTGGAAGCAACACAAGTGTCCATCAACAGATGAATGGATAAGCAAATTGTGGTATATACATACAATGGAATATTACTCCACTGCAAGAATGATAGTAGTATTAACACAAGGGACAACATGGAGGAATCTTGAAGACCTTAAGTGAAGTGAGCCAGTCACAGCCGGAAAAATATTACATGGCCTCACTGATAGGAGTTAAACAACTAGAGCAGACTCACGGAGTTAGAGTCTGGAAGATAGGTTAACAGGAATAGAAAGGGAATAAAGGATGGTGAGCCGATGATCAATATGGACAAAACTTAAATAAGGTGGAAAGAGTAAATTGGGCATGGTTGGGTGTGAGAGTGGTGCAGTGATGAGATTGCGTTCGACAGTGATGGAATTTGAGAACAAGTAGTGCAGGGGTGTTGGATTGGACTATCCATGAAACATTGGGGAGGGCTCAAAAAAGGAGCAGGTGAAGTGTGGGGATTTTTAAGTCTGTGGTATAAACTATATTGGTGAGTATGTACTTTGGCAAATATTACAGGGTAGGGTTATTGGTGCAGGTTGTCAGGGGTAGGGGAATATGCAGGATACGGTTCACACGGGGCATGTTCCTATGGAATTTGAAAGTGTTCATTTTGTCATAATGTGTAATCTCAGTGGTTGGAGACCCACTCAATAAACAAGAAAATATTGAACTCCTGCCCTGGGTTGTCCTGCTATGTTCTGAATTAGAGGAGCAAGAATCTCTCAAGAACACAAGCAGTGCCTAATAAAAGAAACCAGAGAAATATGTCAAGCACTCAATATTATTACATGTAACTATGAACTTTATTCTTCAAAAATTGAAAGTCAGTGGTTACCACAGGTTCCAAGGGGAGGGGGAAGAAAGAATATCATAGATAGAACATAGAGCATTTTTAGGGCATTGTTATTGTTCTGCATGATCTTACAATGGTGGATACAGGCCATTTTAAATTTTGCCAAAACTTATAAATATGTATGGTGCAAAATGTAAACAATAATGTAAACCATTAACCATGATTAGGAGCAATGCTTCAATATTTGTACATCAATTCTAACAAATATACCATATACACAAAAATATTATTAATATGGGAGTGTAGGAGAGGAGAAGAGGGTTGGGTATATGGGAATAATTTTTATTTTCTAGGTGACTTTATTGTAACCCAGAGCTTCTTTGAAGATTAAGGAATAAAGTTAATACACTGGGGGAACATATGGAAGAAATTTTCACTGTACATATAAGATAATAGATCTTATGGTGATGAAAGACACAATAAAGCTTTTATTTTATTTTATTTTTTATTTTAATTTTGTGTTTTATTCATGGTTATATTTTCTTATTATTTTATTGTTTTTGTTGTTTTTCCCTTTGTTTTGGGGGAAGTTTTGTTTCATAGCAGTGTCACATCAGTGAGAGGGGAGGATCACTGTTGTGGGGCATCAGTGTTGGGGATATGTGGGTGGGGTGCACCTTGGCAAAGCCTCCATGACATATAAATATATTCAAGTGGTCATCAGATACTTTCTCAGTGATTGGAGACCCCCACAATGACTGACGGAATATTGATATCTGATCCTGGGAAGTCCTGCTACATTCTCTAATATAGTGGCAAGTACAGCTTGAATGTATGAAGAGTGCCTAGTGAAGGAGGACTGACCATTATGCCAGACCCTTAATATTGATGATTATAATCATGAACCTTCTCTTGTGAAATTGAAACTTAGCCTATTTTTACATATTGCTTAAGATTTACTACCTGAGCACCTACTTGTTGCTCAAGTGTTGCCTGTCTCTAAGCCAAACTCAGCAGGTAAATGCACTACCTTCCTTCCAGCATGGGACATGACTCCCAGGAATGAACCTCCCTGGCACCGAGAGATACCACTGCCTAATCACCTCCATAGTTTAAGATTAGAAAGCAACATTTAATCTTATCAAGCATCCCTTGTTTTTTTTTTGGATCACTTTTGCTGCTTTCAGGTTTCACTATCTCTGGCATTTTACTATCTCACTATTATGTTTCTCAGAGTAGTTTTGTTAGGATTTATTATATTTGGAATATGTTTTGCTTTCTGGGCATGTGCATCCATGTCTCTCATAATATTTGGGGAATATTTTGCCATTATTTCCACAAACATTCCTTCTGCCTCTTTTCTATTCTCCTTTGAGACAGTAATATTGCATATGTTTGTGTGTTTCATGCTGTCCTTCAAATCTTGGAATCCCTACCGATTTTTCAAAGTTATTTTCTCTATCTGTTCTATCTGTATGATTTCAGATTTCTATTTTCTAATTTGCTGATTTTTCTCTATGCCTGTTCAAATCTGCTTTGTGTGATCCTAGCCTATTGTTAATCTCTGCTATTAAGTATTTCATTACCATGTGTTCTGTTATTTTTCTATTTATATTTTCAATTGCTTTTGTATGTTCATTCAATGTCTTCTTCATTCATTAGTCTGCCAAAGGAGTGCTGAGGCAAAGTACCAGAATTCTGTTGAATTTTATAAAAGGTATTTACTTGTAGTAAAAGTTTAGTGTCCCAAGGTCATGGAAACTTCAACTCAAGGTACCATAACAGGCACAGTCTCACCAAAGTCAGCTGCCATGTGTTGAAGCAAGATGGTGAGTGATATCTGCCTGGTGTCTCAGGGCTTTCTATATCAGTCTCTGGCAAAGGGCTTGTTTTTCTGGGCCTTCTTGCCTGCTCTCTACTCTTGCACAGCAAACTATCAGGTGAATGGCTCATCACTCCACAGGGCCCAAGCATAAAACATGACAGAGCTCTGTCTCTCTTCTTGTGCATTCTTGACTGAGTGCCCATTTATATCAGCTGACCAAGGGGGTGGGAACTCAGGCTGAGTCATGCCCTACTGATGTAGTCATTTCAAAAGCCCTAAATTGAAGTTATTGGTTAGACTTAAAACCTTTGAATTTAATACAATCAAAGGGTATCACACCCAGAGGAATAGATTAGTTTACAAACATAATCTTTTTCTTTTTGGAATTCATAAATAATCTCAAGCTGCCACTATCTCCTTGAATTGATTTAGGAGATTTGTTTGGAAATCTTTGATTTATTCTTCCAAATTCTTGATCTCCTCCAAATTTTTAATTTTTTCCTTTGACTGGGCCACATATTTCTGTTTTTTAGTATTTCTTGTAATGTTTTACTCATGTCTAGGCATCTAATTATCTTAATGAGATTACTCTGATGGCCATATTCTCTCTCTTGCCTAGGGATTTTTGATAGGTTGGCTTTGTCTTAGGCTCTTCTTTGTCCCTTATTTTAGCTTGTTCTAAATATTTAGAATTGTTTTTGTTTACCTGAACCAGGGATACATGAAGGGGGTGCAGACCAGTTCCAAAGAGCCAATTCCTCTGTGGTGCCTTCTCTCAGTCTCCCTGTCATACTCCTTCCTGGAAAAGGTACCATTGTTCCCTGGACTCCTCAATCCAAGTGCTGCCCTTTTTCATCCCTCTGCATTCACCTGTGCCCATATACACCTGGCAATATTTCCCTTACAAGCCATTACTGCCACTTCCCTAAGGTCTGCCTTAGGAGCCACCTGCACCACTTCCCCTGAAACTGTTAGGGCCTCTCTCATGAGATGCCTGCACTACTTCCCCTGTTGCCTCCCCTGCACCCAGCAGGCCTCCTTCTGAAGCCACCCATGTAGCTTTCCCTGTGTCCCTGCTTCTTCCCTGGAAACCAGTAATGTCTCTTTCATAGGCCACCTATGCTGCTTCCCCTGCCACTTCCCCTGTGTCCAACAAAGCCTCTCTCCCTAAAAACCCACGCTGCTTCCCCTGACACTTTTCTTGCACCTGGCATAACCTCCCTCACTAGGTGCCTGTACTACTTCACCTGCACCCACACCTCTTCCCCTGTGCACAGTAAGCCTTCTTGTCTTCTGGCAATTTTTAGAGGATGACTGTGCCCTACTGCTCTCTCCTTTTCCATCTTGGATTCTCATCAATGTATTTTTGGGGTAAAGATTTTAAATCTGTTTTGTGATGCATTGAAATTTGTTAATGTGTTAATAAATGGTTTTTGTTTTATCAATTATGGAAGATTCTCAACAATTATCTCTTCAAATATTGTTTTTGCCATATTTTTTCTTCTCTCTTCTTCTGGGACTTCCTGAAACAATTTCCAAAGGAATTCTCAGCTTATCTCTCAGTTACATCTTCCAGGTTAGCCCAAAATCATGACTTATCATTTTTTTTATTTCCATCTTCTCCAGTATATTGATTCAGTAATTACGCAGTGTATGAGTCTGTAATACCTTTAAGCAAATTACATTATATTCTTCCTTCTTGATTTTTTATTGACCTTCAGATGAATTCATTATGAATTAACCAATTTTCATTTAATAGAAATGTAAGTGTTCGCGTCACCTTTCTATTTATTTATCTTAAAGCTGTTCCTGTAAAGCATATAGAGCTGATCCAACTTAGTTCACTAATATAAACTATTCCATTAGAAATATGCATTATGCATTACTTATTAAATTTTCTATTGATATAAAGTTTGCTCAGCTCTAAATATTTGCTATGGACAACAATACAAATTGCAATAAGTATTCGAAAATTGTATCTTACATTTTCCACATATCTCTAAAAGATATCTCCAGAAGTTATATTACTAGGTCAAAGAGGATATTTTAGAAATTGGCAGTAGTAAAATTTTCACCATAGATCTTTTAACAGTTGGGCATTTTGATGTAATTATGAATTCCAAAAATTTAATCGGATGATGCTTGTAAACTGATCTGTTAATCTGGGCATGATTAAGTTATGATTAGGGCATTGCGTTGACTGGGCCACATCAGTAGGGCATTGAGCCCCACCCCTTGGTGGGTGGGGAATCAAATATGAAAAGCATGGCAAGAACAGAGTTGAAGCAGTCTTTTGAGAAGCAGTTTTGATGTTGGAAAGAAGGCCCCAGGAGAAGAGAAGCAAGCCGTTTGCCTGATCATCTACAGATGACCTTGTGGAGGAAAGAGGAGCTAAGCCCAGAGAGAAACGCAGCCCTGGAAAAAGAGGAACCCCAGAAGCCTGAACCCTGGCAAACGCCAGCAGCTGTCTTGCTCTAACATGTGGCAATGGACTGTGGTGAAAGAAGAAACATAACGCTTTATGGCCTGGTATCTGTGGACTTCTACCCCAAATAAATACCCTTTATAAAGACCAACCCATTTTTGGTATTTCACATTAGCACCCCTTTGGCTGACTAATACAGATGTTATACACATTTGTATCCCAATAGTGTGTGAAAATGTGTTTTTTCCATCCCTTATCAACAGAAAATATTTTTTTCTAAATTATTTTTATCCTTCCCAAACTTATTGGTAAATATAGATTTCTCAGTGTAGTTTTAATATGCATGTGATATTGATCATCCCATACATCTTAGAGTCATTTACATTTTCTTTTCTAAGAAATGTTACCCATTTTTTTTTGTATTGAAATATAGGGTTTATTTTTTCCTCTATTGTTGTTAGGAAACCTTTATATATCAAGCTTCCCTGTGTCTTTTTAATGTAATTCTACATTATTGGAATTTTTATTTACATTTAGATTTCTTGAAAATGATTAAAGCCATGTAGAGGTGTATATAAGTAGTCAAATTAATCAATGTATCTTTAATACATTATGAACTTTGTGTCATATTGTAAAGGAGTTTTATGGTTAAAGATTATATTTTTAATTTTCATATATATTTAATTCACAAAGAAAAGCAAAATAATGAGATGTATCATAGAATGAGAAATTTGGCTCTCAGTCCATTTGAAGAGACAAAAGGAGATTCTAGGCAAAGAATCTTGTGGCTTTGGGTAGAGAAATTATCTGAAGTGTTTCATTGATAGACTAGAGATCTAGTGTAATCACAGCACTGGGTATGGGGATCAGGTGTTAGAAACAGTTAAAGTTAGACCTAATGTAACTCTTATAATATTTGAATATGAATTGAGGTTTGGAAAGTTTTGTGAATGCAATAAGGAATCATTGATTGGGAAAGAAAAGACCACATCTGTATTTTAAGAAAATAATTTTGATGGCAATGTGCATGATATATTTTAAGTTTGAAATGATCTAGAGTCATGTAAAACATTAGAGATATTAAATGAGTCTAGGGAAAAATAATGGGAGTGTGAACTTGAGCAGTGAATGGAGACTAGAGTGGACTCTTCTAAGTCCCCATTTTTCCTTAAAATCCTTTTAACCTTTACATAAACCCCTTCATAGAGTGACTTGAAGTAACGTAAGTGTATCAGTACAATAACAATAATTAAACTTTGTATAAATACAACATTATGATTTATTAGCATACTATTTCATCCTGTGTAAGTTCCTACTTAGAGTTTACATGTCACAGCTGAGAAAGTTCCTATTTTGATTTTATGTGTGATGTGGAGACACCCAAGCATTTGTCTCCTTGACTCTAAGCTAATAGTTTCATCAGGTACGAATCACTTCTTTGAGGTCATTTATATATACATATAATTTTGTTAATTTCAATGTAAAATAAATTGCCTATTATTCTAATATCCCAATGTAGGTCACTTAAACTCAACATTTTTGTTAAAATCAGAAAAATCCTAAATCAAATAATAGCCCTTCAAAAAGTTTTCATAAATGAATATTAGATGGGATGGCGTCCCAATGTCTATTATAACCAACATATACATGCTATAAAGGAGAACAGATAAGTGGATTCCTGAAAACATTACATAAGCCTGATTATTTCATTTGGTATTTCACATTCCACTATCCATATATTATACATCATGTTATATTTTATATACCATGCATACATACTTTTTTCCACATTTCTGAGGATGCTCTAAGGCTGTGCTGTCCAATATGGTAGAAACTGGTCACTTGTGAATTTGCCACTTGAAATGTGTATCATCAAAAATGAAATATAATATAAGTATAAATACACAAAGATTTTGAAGTCTCATCCTGAAAAAGTTAACTAAGATATTAATTTATATCAGTTACATATAGAAATAATATTTAAATAAAATAATATTAATATCATATTAATAGTAAAATATGTGCAATCAGGGTAGCAAATGTGGCTCAACCAGTTGGACACCTGCCTACCATATGGGAGGTCCCATGTTCGGGTCCTGGTGCCTTCTATAGAATACAAGCAGGCTCCTGCACCTCCCACAATGAGAGCTAGATGCTGCACCCTGCTGGAATGAGCATTACATGTTTCAAGGAGAGCCAAATGACTGCACCTACAACAGGAGAGCTAAAAGCCACACCCCACTACAATGAGAGTTTGACGCATACCATCCCACCAAATGAGAGCTAGATGCCCATACTTGCCACAAGGAGAGCTAGATTCCAATCCCCCAGTAATGAGCAGATACCTAAAGAAGCAGAAGCCACAAGCCAGCTAACACCACAGCCCACGGGGAGCTGATGTGGCTCAGGCCATTGGGCATTTGCCTTGCATGTGGGAGGTCCTGGGTTTGGTTCCCAATGCCTGCTGGAAAAGACAAGTAGACAGACAAGAGGACTATCTGGTGTGGATAAATAAATAAATAAATAAGTAAAATAAATTTTAAAAAATATGTACAATCATATATGTAACATATTTTCTGTAAAATATTTCAATATTTAATATGTAATTAATACCAATGTTAATATTGATAATGATTATAATATTAATATTTGGGATAAAATAAATATATTCTTTAACTAAATATCACTTTTCATTTCACTTTCTTAATGTGAGTACTAAAAACTTTTTAATTAAATATAGAGCTCAAATTATCTACCTTTCCAAAAGCACTGCTCTAGGATGTTCTAATGAACATGAAAAGGAGGATAACAAGATAGTAGGAATGACAACGATGATTCTTTCATTGAAGAAAATACCCCAAACACTCTTTTCATGGCACCCAGCACTTCCTTATTTCTCAGGCTGTAGGTAATGGGATTGAGCATGGGGGTGAGGATGGTGTAGAAAACTGCCAAAATCTTATCTTCTGAAGGTGAGCGAAGCTTCCTGGGCCGAAGATAGGTGTAGACAAAGGGAGCATAGTAAAAGGTCACTACAGTTAAATGTGTTGACCAGGTGGTGAAAGCTTTTTTTCTTCCCTTTTTTGAATGCATGTGGTAGACAGCACAAAGGACGCGTCCTTAGGAAGCAGTGATGTCAAGGAAAGGCAGGAGGAGAAAGAGGCTTGTGCTCACAAAAACCATATACTCATAGACCCAAGTGTTCAGACATGCAAGAGGCAACATGGCTGGAACATCACAAAAGAAGTGATCAATGGCCCTGGATTGGCAGTAAGGGATATGGAGGGCATAGGCTGTGTGTGCCAAGGAGTTGATGGACCCCAAAATCCAAGATCCTATTATCATCTGGACACACATCCTATTACTCATACGGATGGGATAATGAAGGGGTTGACAAATGGCCACATAACGGTCATAGGCCATGGAAGCCAGCAGTAAACCTTCAGAACCTGCAACTGTCAAGAAAAAGAAGCTTGGCACGCCACATCCGAGGAAGGAGATGCTTTTCTGGCCAGAAAGGAAGTTGATCGCCATCTTGGGGACGGTACTGGAGATGTACTTAAGGTCCATGAGAGAAAGCTGTCTTAGTAGAAAGTACATAGGTCTGTGGAGACGGGGAACCAAACGTATGACGTGAACCATGGCTGAGTTGCCCACCGAGGCAAGAAAGAATGTGAGAATGATCAGGGTCAAGAGAAGTAGGCCAGTTTTATTTTGGGGAAACAAACCCAACAAAATGAAGTCATTTGAAGTTTCATTCCATTTCTCCATGAAAACTTACTACTTTAACGTTCCACGAAGTGAAAACAAACAAACAAACCAAAAAAAAGTAAAAACATGAAATAAAAGGAAACAAGAGCATTAAAAAATAACTCCGCACATTTTAAAACTTTTTTGCAACCCAGTGTGCTTCCTGCAACACTTCAGCTTCTGTTGAATCAGTTGAAATATAAGAATTGAATGTCCCCCTTCCCATTTTTCTCTGGTAAACTTAGAAATCAATAAATATACATGTGGTTTTTTAATTATGAAATTCCACATTATAGGCTGCAAAGATAAATAAGGTGACTATAACATTCCCCTCCCTAGAATATTGCCTGGTCAGGTTTATCACTCAAAATTTATCAACAAGTCACAAGAACTGGAAAATGTAACAATCACCGGTATTCCCCTAATGTGTATAATTTAACACAAATATTCACAATGTTAACTGACATATGTTACTCAGAAATTTCCTGTATGCTTAAATTCGAAGTCCTTTATCACTTAACCCACTTCCAAATCTTAAATTTCTGATCTATCTGCAAATGCCTCTAAATTACTTCTCATGCTCTTTATGTTTTACTTTTTCCTAAAAATGCATCCGTCATTCAAAATCACTGTCCTTGAATTTACCCTTAGAGTTCTATTTTATTTATAAAACAGCATTTAAATATTCTCTCTTCCATGAGGTTTCTATTTTCTGAATCCAAATCAAAGGCCAAAGATATACTCTGGTAATAATAGGGGAATATGAAAAAAAATTTGCCAAATGTGTGCAATGGATCATAATTAGTGGCAATATTCTGTTGATATTATCTCATTGCATGTAATAAATATGCCACAATGGTGTGGTTTGTTGGTTGAGTTGTTGTATGGGAATTCTACACATGTGCATGATTGTTTTGTAAGTTCACAACTTCTGTAATAAAAATACATTTAAAAATATAAAAAAATCAAATGCACAGATTTTCCCTATTAATTATCTGATAATGGATATATAGCAGGAATAGAGATACAATAACTAATATATGACAGTATTTGAGATTACAACTTATTTGAAGTATTCTTCATATTATCTTATTTATTAAAATATTTCCCATAATGTATAATTATGCATTCATGTATTAATTTATCAAATATTAAAAGTAGTATCTAGAGATAGGAAGAACATTCTGAAACACAAATAGTGATAAAATCAAACTTTGAAACTGTGTGGCTTCTTCAAATTTCGATTTTGTCCAATGTTCTGAGTTTCCTAGTTGTTTGATAAATGACTTATTCTGTGCAAAATGCATAATTCATATCACATTAAATTGTGCAAGCATTATCTTTTTACAATTTATCAAGGTTTAGTCTCTATTTCCGGCTAGGTTAAAGCATATTGAGATTAAAGGATATTTATTTTCTCCTACAATAAATTAGTATAAAAACAACAGATGTCAGCAGAGTCTTACTTCTTGCAGGCTGTTGAAGTAGACAAGCAAGTATATGGCAGGGGTCTCTGGATTACAATTTCATTTATAGCTTACCTCTTTTTTTATATAACCCCTTCAGATTTCATTGTTTAGCAAAAAATGAAAATTAAATATTAATCATTAGTATAATTATATCAAGAAGAGATGAAAAATGAAGAAAATTTCTTTTCTGGAAAAGTTTTCTAGCTTTTAAGCCCAAGACTATTCTTGATAATTTTTATTGGTAACTTAGCTTTCTTCAAACCTCTTTTCTTCATTTTACTTGAATTCTGACAATTCATTTTTTTCCTCTACTAAGTCTCCCAAGCATTCATAAACTGCGACTGTGGCATTTCTTATATTTCTGCCATATGTTTTATCTTTTTTTATCCATTACCCAATCTCTGTGTAGTATTTCCTGCTCTTCTTGTGTCCTCTCTGAATGAGACACCTGATGCCATATATGACCCAGGATATTAACTGGCATAATAATTATAAAAACTGATTTTGAACAGTAAAGATCAATGACTAGTGTTTTCTGAAATTATTACATTCAGTAAATTAAAATAAACTGCTACTTCATATAACTTTGGCAGGCATGAAAACAAGTATGAAATAGAGCTGTGGTAGAAAATTGGGAACTCATTTTTCTAGCTGTCACATTGCCAAATTGTAACAATGAAAAGTGCATGATCAGAGAGCATAGCAAGTACATTTTTATACGGGATCATAACTCAGTTTTCTATAAAAGTTTCAGAATTAAAAACTAGGATATAAGAGATAAGATCATCATCATGATACATTCATGAATGCAAATTTTCACTAAGTGTCTACTATATAGTATTTTTATTAAGTACTGAGATTCATTGGTGATTGAAACATACCAGCCTCTACAATCAAGGAGTTAAAATTTAGTAGTTAATAAATATAACAAACCAATAAACTCAAACAAGGAATCAAATATGAAATGGTAATTGATATTATCAAGAAGAATATTTAGGATAAAGGAATAAAGAGACATTGCTTTCAAATAGAGAATAGTATTGAAAAAGCTTCTATGAAGAGTTAGTATTTCAGTAGGTCTGGTTAAACAATATTCTTTACAGAGGGGATAGCAAGTGAAAAGCCCTATAGTGAGAACACACTTATTTCTATGAAGTACTGGAACATAGTGTTTCTGAATCTTATAGGATGCAAGGGGGAAATTGGAATGATATGGGAGAATTTTGTATAGGAATTGCCAGGCTATGATATGGACTTAGATTCTGTTCCATGAGATGAGAAGCCATTGAATGTGGAAGGATCTAAAGCAGGGGTTCTTAACCAGGGCTCCACAGACCACCAAGGAGTTTGTGGAAAGATTTCAGGAGGTCTATTATCTTGAATTGAAAACAATCAACTTATCTTTATTTTCTCTGACATCTAACTGAAATCTAGGTTTTCCTACACTTTTGAATACATACAATAAATTACAGTATTATTCATTTCATATCACATTATAGTTGTTGCATAACTTGAAAAATCACTTACATTCATTTTGCATAATTCAGGCTTCTATCCCACAGGGGAAAAAATATACAGGCCAAACACGGAATAAACAAAGGCATCTCTAAGTTTACGTAAACCATAGACCCATGGTATTGAAGGGGGACAGACATTTCTACTTTCATTCTCTGTTGTTCAGAGTGTCATATTGATTGTTTAATGAAAGTTTAAAAAGTTAATATGTTTTCTAAATTGATAAATGATGTCATCAAATTGTGGAAAATATCATTACTATGAATATCCTGTAAATCTGGGACTTGAAGCTTTTAGGGTATGGGACATGAGAGTCACTTTAGAGCTTTGGGTCAATTTTCATTGACTTTCATCAGCATTCTTAATTGTTTAGGTGATCATATATAATGCATTGGGATTACATGAAGCATGGCCCCTTGATTACACTATAACTTGGAGAATGTGTCCCTGTGGCCAGAGATGGACTTACAATGAGTCCCTCTTGACCTTCATTAGAGGTTTATGGCTGAAATTTATCACTAAAATAAAACAATCAATTTAGAAGACAAGATATATGTAAATTGCCCAATTGCAGGGTCCTGCATTTATTTTGCAAAAGGTACAGATAATGTGCACTTTTTAAAAGTCTCCAATCAAAACTCAATAAGCAACTTGGTTTTTCTCTGATCCTCAGCTAACTCAGCCTCTAAAACTTCCTTGGACAGCTATGAAGATGGAATTAAATGAGCTCTATGCATTCCAAATATAATAGGTCTTCAATAATAGTTGATTTCCTTTGTCTATTACATTACTTTAGCTGATAATGGGCCTCAGACCCAGAGAAATTGGTCACTCTTTACTTTTCAAATTTGATATGAAGCTGCCTATTCCCTATATAATAAAACAAGTTTTCTGATGAGAGAAACACTCCATCTCCAAATTAAAGCTAAGATTAAAGCTAACTCAATTCAATAAAATTACCATGACTCACCTTGTCCGAAGTGCTTGAGTTTATATTTTGGGTGAATAAGTAGCTTTATGACACCATATTCTATGAATTGTCCATTGAATTATTTAAAATTTAAGCACCAAAGGGTCCTCACATAGCCACACTACTATCCTATCAGACCATGTTACTAATCAACATGCCCTGTATCAAACCAAAACCTTCTGTCTGAAATGAGAACCTCTTCATTATAAGCTAAAATTTAGGAGAAGGAAATTCCCACAGAGCACTTCATAGCATTCAGTCCTCATTGTTTCTTTTGCTCATCAGTCTCTTTAACATGAAACTTATGAACACCTCAAGAGACATGTTGTTTAGAATGTGTTGGAAACAGAAAACATCTTCACCTTCTCTCATGAAGTATTTTCTGTTTATATGTCTATTGATTAATTCCAACTTCCTCTCCTATTAATTTCTTCCAGTGAAAGCAGAATAAGCCATGTCATGCCTAATCTAACAAAACTGCCTCAGTTTCTACTGTTAGAAGAGAGAAGGATTAGTTACCTACTTTTAAGGGCAGAACCTTACATTGTCAAGCCTTATATATTCCATTTTCTTCTATAATTGCTCCCTATTGTCTAAGTCCATGGGGGGCAAAACCCTGGTCATTTCACTTGAATTTTCTTATTTGTGGATTGGCTCAGATCTGTATTTAAACACAGCAAATCATTAACCTGGAGAATTCTGGTACATTTTTCTGCTTCTCAGAATTAGGCCAAAGAGGATGGGACTGATTATTCCAAAATATATTTTGAAAGATATAAAATTGTTAGATAATATTTGTTAAAATCTCATCATTTTGTAATTGGGAAAACTAAGGATAAATACATAATGGAACCACTATGAAAAGACAGCTAAATAATAGCAAAACTCATATCAGGGACAGTTTTCTATTTACAGTATAATAAGTTTCCATAAAGAATTATTAGTGAGTGTGACCAAATGATGTTATGAAAAAGGCACTTTCTTCTTCTGTTTGTGGAGGAATTAACAAACTGATTTATGAACATATTAATTCACCAATGGCTGTACTGAAGCAGCAAGTTTAATTTTATAGGCAGTGAAATAAAATGAACATGAGACTCAGGAGGGTATCAGTGCCAGATCCAGCACTGATTAGGTTGACATGAGAAAATCACAGAAGATTATAGCTTGTTTCCACATCTATAAAGCTGGACTTTTGTAAAGGATTCTCTAAGAATTAAATAAAACAGTATATTCAAATGTTTACATAGTACATGCTGCAGGGAAGGGGCTCAATAAATTTTAGTACCTCTTATTATTCCATTAAGAACACCAGATATGCAAGTCCAGAGAAGTGTACTGTGGTAGATTGAATTGTGTACCCAGTTTGGACCTGTTTGTGGTCTTGGCCCACATTCTAGGAGGTGTAGACCCATTGTAAACAAGTTCTCTTTATTATGTCATTTCAATTGGCATGTGGCCTAACTGAATCAGTTTGGGTTTTACTTTGGAGTAGTGGAGTCCTTTATAAACAGAATGAAAGTCTGGCAAAGAATCCACAGGAAATAACCAGAAGCTGGAAGTCCGCAGAACCTGGAAAGGAAAGAAGATGCTTCCATGTGCATTGCCAAGTGACACAAAAGCCAAGAAACTCCAGAGATTGCCAGCAAGTGAGAGGATATGAATCCCAGGAGGAAGCAAGCCCTCTAGCCTCTAGCTTGTGAAAAACTCCTGTTGTTAAGCCAATTCAATTTATTTTAGTTGTCTTAGCAGGCAAGAAAATAAAACAGGAACTTTTAAAGTAATTTAGACTCTTAATTTTGAAGTTTTGTTTTTATTTAAAATGAGTTCACATATGCTAGCAAAATATAATGGAATATAATTTAACAATATTTTATACACTAAATATGTGTGCCTTCTCTCTCAATACCTATAAAAATATATAAATAAACACACATATATGTGTGCATATATACACATATAGGTATATATATAATGCATATATAATGAAATATAAAATTAACATATAGTATCCATTGTCTGTATTTTGAGAAGGAATATGTCATGAGCACATACAGATGAAGAGATTTTTTATTTTATTTTATTGCTGTTGTTAACTCTTTTTTTGATATCTTCTAAAAAGTCCCCTCCTACAGTGTGGTGTTCTTTGCCTGGCAGAAATCCAACCCAGATAAATTCCATTCTCAGCCTGTTACCATGTCAAACACCACATAAGGAACAATAAATCATTGCTGGAAATAATCCAAACCTTACTGAGAGATGTCCCTCTAAATATATGACTATATTATAAACAAACAGCAAGTTGGGCCTTCAGCAATCTCATTATCTATCCCTAGACTCTGTAGACTTTCTTTCTCCAAACTAGTAGTCCATGACTCCTCCCCTCTTCTCAAAATGCCAACACATTACCACTCTTCTTATACTCAGCAGGAAAAACATTATCAATTGATTGACAAAATGCAATCAATCAGAGCTCTAATTCTTTCAGCACCAAATAGATCAGCCCACCACATCCATGGTCTTGCTTACTGTGAGAGCGCATGACATGACCCTGCTCATCCCTAAACCTACCCCTCAACATATGTATGGGGCTCAACACCTCTCACCATCTGCCTTTCTGTTGGACCATCTCCAGCAGTGGAAAAACATACATTCTTTAGAGGAGTAAATATAGTTATTGAGGATAGGGATCATATTCTTCAAGCTAATATAAAAACTGGAGGATCTGGCCAGATATTACATATCCCTTTCTGACCATAGACATGGAAGTTTCTCATTATTAGGAAGGAAGTGTTGGTGCATGTTATAGATAAGGGATTTTCTGTGCTGCTACCAGTGAGAGAAGCCAGCTTTACTCAGGGAGGCCCTAAAAGACAATGGTGAAGGGAAATACTACAGTGAAAGGAAATTTTGTTCAATGAAAGAAAGGAAATGCTGAGTTACAACTCTAAACCATTCATAGCAATAGGAATGGAAAGACTGCTGATCAGGGATTTGTGGACAACGAGATGAGAATGGTAAGTTTTGGAATGGGCAACAGATTGTAAATTGCTCTAATGGCTTGCTTCAGAGTGGCATCATTTCAGAGGACTCCAATAATATGGTGGAGACATTGACTCTTCCTGGGTTATATAAGTATCACTCACCCTTGTGCTTACTTCATGGACTCTTCTGCAAAGTATCTGTGGTAGCTTGATAGAGATATTCACAGAATCAGCAAAAGGAACTGGGTCTCAATTTCTACTTGTTAGTGCCCAACTGTCCAGCAGCATAAGCCAAAGGAAACCTACTCATGCCAAAGACATGGATAGCTCACTGAAGGAATGAACCAGGCAACTGGGGCCAAGCTGATTATATTGGACCTTTCTATCCTACAAGGGGAGACAATTAATTCCCCAACAGATGAACACACAATTTAAGCATGAACAGCCAATCCCTATTACTGAGTTTTTCCATATTTGTGAATTCCTTCTCTCATTAAAATTTACTTGTAACCTCCAAATCATGCTTGCAGTGATTCTGTAATCATTTGCACACATACTTAAGGTGGCAAAAAATTGACTCTCTCAATGAGCTATTTCCAGCTGAGGGTAAAGAGGCTACATTTTGCTTTCTTCATTCAGCTTTTATAGTTTAAACAAATGTCCTTTTTGCAGTATATTTAATGCCATGTTTTCACATTTTTTGTGCATTGTGTTGGTGATTTATCTGTTAAAATGAACTTCAAGTACAGTGCTGAAGCTGTGTCTAGTGTTGTTAAGCACAAGAAGGCTGTATTGTACCTTATGGAGAAAATGCATTTATTAATTTATTCATGAGTTATAGTGCTATTGGCTGTGAGTTCAATGTTAATGAATCAATAATATGTGTTTCAAAAGTTTTTTAAAAGCAGGAATACATGTTAAAACAGATTATGTATTGATTGAGGATTTTGTTGTGACCAAAGACTTTCAAGCAACTAAGCCTGTATTTCTCCTAAGAACAATATTATAATACTTGTAAATTCAGTGTTTTGTGGCTCTAAAGAATATAACTATCATGAATAACTGGATTTGCCTGTTTTTGTTTTTCCAGATAATATCACATTCCACTATTCTACCATTCATAGATTTATATTATGCTTTACACATGTGATTTTATATGTATATATATAGCCTCTGGGCAGCAGACAGATTTTTATGAAAAAGAAAATAGGAAATGGAGTCATTCAAATGGAATCCACTGGTCTTATTACATGCAGTATTACCTAGAAATGTCTGTCTTGACACCATAGCAGAAATGAATGCTGAAGGCTCTTAGGTGACAGCTGGGAAAAACACTCTGCATGTATTTTATGCATTTGCAGCTTATGAATTAAACCAATGGTCTCTATGTCTCCTTCAGGCTCAAGTACATTACCAAAGAGTAGATATGAGAGTGGCCAATTTCAATACTGCACATAATAACCCACTTAAATATGTTTTGCTTTCTGTCCACGTAACCTTGATTTTAGGGTTCACTGTGTAACGAAATTCCATGGATTTTTTAAAAATTTGTATTCTATTTCCACTTATACAATCTAACATTTCCCCTCCTAATCCTATTCAGATGTATATTTCAGTACTGTTAATTGTGTTCATAATGTTATGCTACCATCACCACCTTCAATTACCAAAACACTTCCATCATTCAAAATAATAACACTGCACATTTTAAGCCTTAACTTCCCATTCCCTATCCTCTAGTAGCCTATATTCTAGATTCTAACTCTATAAGTTTGCTTATTCCAATTGTTTTGAAGCAGTGAGGTCAAACAATATTTGTCCTTTTGTGTCTGGCTTATTTCACACAATATGATATCTTCAGAGTTCATCCATATTGTCACATTTATCAGACCTTCATTCCTTTTACTGCTGAATAAGACTCCATTGTATGCATATACCAGATTTTTTTAATCCATTCATTGTTTGATGAACATGTGGGATACTTCCTTCTTTTGGCAATTGTGAGCAATGCCGCTATGAACATCGGTGAATATTTTTGTGTCCCTGCTTTCAGTTCTTTAGGGCTTATACATAGTAGTGGGATTGTCTAGTAATATGGTAATTCTGTATTTAGTTTTCTTAGGAACCGCTGAACAGTCTCCCACAGTTACTGCATCATTTTACATTGCCCACAGCAATGAATGGGAGTTCCTATTTCTCCACATCCTCTCCAATAATTATTTCCCATTCTAATGGATGTGAAATGGAATCTTATTTTGATTTTAGCCTGCATTTCCATGACGGCTAATCTTGTTAAGCATTTTTTCATGTGCCTTCTCACCATTTGTATATATTTCTTGTAGGGATGACTTCTCAAGTCTTTAGACCATTTTTAATTGGTTTGTTTGTCTTTTTGTTGTTAAGATGAAGAATTTCTCTTTATATTCTGGATATTAAATCTTATTGGATATGTAGTTTCCAAATATTTTCTCCCACTGTTTAGACTGTCATTTTAATTTCATAATGAAGGCACAAAAGTATATAACCTTGATAAGGTCCCATTCATCTATTGTTTTTTTTTTTCTTTTATAGCTCATGCTTTGGGTATAAACAAGAAGAAATCATTGCCATCACAAAGTTCTGAAGATGCTTCCTTATATTTCCTTCCAAGAATTTGCTAGTCTAGCTCTTATATTTAGGTCTTTTATCAATTTGTGCTCTTTATTTTTAAAGCAGTTTGAGATTACTTAAAAGTTACATAAAAATATAGGGTATTCCCATATACCCACACCTTCCTCCTCCCATATTTTCACCTGTTAATAACATCTTCCATTAATGTGGTATATGAACACATATTGAAGCATTGCTACTAACCATAGTCAACAATATACATTATGGTTTACACTTTGCATAGCACAATTTTATAAGTTTTGACAAAATTTATAATGGCCAATATCCATCATTGCAATATCATGCAGAACAATTCCAAAGTCCCAAATATGTGCAATGTTACACCTATTCTTCCCTATCCCTCCTCAGAACCTCTGGTGACCACTGTTGTTATATCAGTATTAAATTCTTCCATTTAACAAAATAATAAGATAATAAGTGTACTTTGCTCATACGTGAATTCCCCCGTTACGATTGTTCATTCTTCAAACTTGAGGATTTGGGGATGGTGATGTCTACTGTGCTGCTGATTGAGAGGGGGCTTATATATCATGGGGCAATTGGATGGAACTATCTTACTTGTAGTTGTAGATACTCTGGTTTTGGGGATGGACACTGTCCATCATCATCCTTTTGTTAGTTGTCCTGGGTGAGTCCAATGAACTGGAAAGGAAATGTTGGCTGCAACTCTGCTGAGATTTGGGGCTCACCCAGCATATGAACAGTCAGAAGGTTAAAGTATCTAGGACACATATTTATTGGGTATTGTATTAGTCAATCAAAGGGGTGGTGATGAAAATACCAGAAATCTGTTGGTTTTTATGAAGGGTATTTATTGGGGGTAGAAGCTTACAGTTACCAGGCCACAAAGCACAAGTTACCTTCCTCACCAAAGTTTATTGCCATGTCTTGGAGAAAGATGTCTGCCAACGTCTGTGAGGGTTCAAGCTTCCTGGGTTCCTCTCTTCCTGGAGCTTGCTTTTCTCTGAGCTCAGTTCCTCTGCTATGTCCACAAGGTCAGCTGTAGACTATGAGGCTCTCTAGGCTTTGCCTCTCTCCACAAGGCCAGTTGTAGACTATCAAGCAAATGGCTTGTCTCTTTCCTGGGCCTTTTAGCCTTCCTCATGACCAAGCTCCTCTGTGTGCTTACTTCCTGTGGCTCCAGCTTTAAAAATTCTGCATCCAAGCTCAGCATCAGAACTCCAACTCAAAACTCAAACTAACTCCTCTGCTCTGCCATGTAGTTTTATCTCTGAGTCCTCAACCACCAAGGAGTGGGGAATGAGCATCCTACTGATGTGGCCCAATCAGAGCTACACTCATAACTAAATCACACCCATAGGAACAGATCAGTTTACTAGCATAATCCATATCTATTTTTGGAATTCATAACTATATCAAACAGCCAAACTCCTCCCTCTGAATTCCAAAAATACATTATAATATTCAAAAAGCCTTATTTCAGTAACAATGCAAGTACAAAATCATAGCATAATCACTTTAAAGAAATACAGTTTCTCCTCATGTAAAGTACCATCTGCTGTAGACCTCTGAAACTTACAAAACCATTTAACTGCTTCCAATACACAAAAGGAAAGACAAAGAATAAACATTTTCATTATCATAAGGAGAAATTGCTATGGAAACATGAGTCATGGGTCCTCTACAGTTCAGTAAACCTGCAAGGCATACTCCATTTGATTTCAAAGTCTGAGAGTCATTCTTAAGAGGACGGTTACTTCTTCCTGGTGCCACATGGGGACCCACCCTTTCTGCAGGCTTCCCCAATGGCCATTTCTTGGTTCCACCCTCCTCAAGCATCTGGATGTTTGACCAAGCTCCGGACAACACTCTCAACCTCCAAGAGTGTTGGGGTGATTGCCACAACTTACCCAATCTTTGGTAAGAGTCTTAGCCCCCTTGGTACAGTGAGGTGAAGACAACATTCCCCCTAACTTTTGGCATACAGGCTCAACCCTCTCAGAGCAATGAGTAGACACCTGGCTTTCCCTAACCTTTGACATACATGCTCAACACCCTCAGAGCAACCATTTGACCACCTGGCCTTCACTAACATTTGGCATACAGACTCAACACTCTTGAAGCAACCAGTTGACCATCTGGCCTTCCCTAATCCATGGGGGACAGGAGCACCCCTCTTAGACCTATGGAGTGCTGACCTTAACTGCCCTAATCCTTGAGGAATGTGCTCCACCCTTTCTGTACCCTGGGGTGGCAATACTGTCCCAGAACATTGAGCGGGAACATCTACCCTCTTCAACTGTCACGGAAAACTCACCCTTTCCTATTTTTTTTAACAATTTATTGAAGTATATCACTCATACCTGAACATTCATAAACAATAAGTGTTCAGTAAACATCTTGATCTTATAAAACAAACATGCATATCATTATACAGGGCTTCATCATATCACCCCCCACAAACATCCTGCATTGTTGTGGAACATTTGTTAACAAATCATTAAAGAGCATCATCAAAGTATTATTACTAACTATAGTCCAAATCTTCCTCCCTTATACATTTTTTAAAATAATTTATTTATTTATTTACTTTAATCCATTTTACCCCCCATTTTTGCTGTTTCTGTGTTCATTCACTGAGCAACTATGTCCACTTCCTGCCCTCTCTTTTCATCCTTCTCCTCCTGTCTTCACTGGGATTTGATCCTCGGAACCTCAGATGTGGGAGAAAGGCATCCTACCACCTGTGCCACCTTAGTTCCTGGTTTTTCAGTATGTCTCTTCTTTGTTCTCCCTTGTGTTACTCTCCTGTTACATCATCATCTTACCACATGACTTGCAGGGCCTGGTGGCACACCTGCACACAGGGCCTGGTGGCTCACCCATGGATGGGGCTTGATGTCTCACCCACTCGCAGGGCCTGGCAGTGCACCAGCTCACAGAGCCTGGTGGCTCACCCACAGATAGGGCCTGATGGCTCACCCACTCGCCAGGCCTGGAGACTCACCTGCAGACAGGGCCTGGTTGTGCACCCACACACAGGGCAAACACAGGTCCCTCTATATGGGAGACAGAAGCCCAACCACCCGAGCCACATCTGTTCCCCTGCTATATCTCTTAAGGTTTAGCAAAGATACCCAAAGTTATAGTCTTTTCCTATACAGGATGGTCATATAATTAATCAGGCCTAGTTTATTACAAGCATTCTAAAAACCAGACCTAGGGAGAAAAACTAGGTCTGGGGACACATGCATGGTTTCTAATACAGTGAATGTTTAGCCTACCCTGATTATCACAAAATCAGGACAGCGAGAATATTCGCATCAAACTCACCCTTTCTATACACATGGGTAAGGCTCCTCTCTTGGCCGAAGGCAATATTAATTCCAGATCTCAGCTTGCATGGTTTTCTGCTTAAAGCTGTTTCTCCTTCAATCTCTCCTTTCCATGCTGCTTTTAGTCCAAGCTGACAGTGATTTTTGGTCATACAGTGCTCTCAAAAAACCTTGTTGGTTTGACATGCAAGAAGCAGGGGTAAAAGTCATCAGACAGTAAGACTTTCCACAAGTCTTTCCAAGATAATTGCAACTTCAATCTTAACTTACAGATTCCAAGTTTAGTTAAGTCCTTGAATGAAGCACTCTTGTCTGGGAGCTTGATTTCCAGAGGCTTGGAATTTTCAGAATAAATTTCTCTTTTCTTTGTGCCCAATAATTCAGTCCTGAGCTTATCCCACTCATCTAGCATTTTGCTATAAACAACAAGGAGTAGCCAAGCTGCATTCTCCAAGTTTACCTTGGGAAGTTCTTTAGCTAAATGCCCAAGCTTGCCATTTTCAAATTCTGCCTTCCATAAAACACCAGGAGTTAATCTTGCTAAGTTCTCTGCAACTTTAAAACATGGATTGCTTTTTCTCCAGTTTCCAATAATCGTTTCATCATTTACTTCTAAGGTATCATAAAAAGTCTCTTCAGCATCCACATTACTAACAACAATCTCTTCAAAGTGATCTAGGTCTTTTCCATCAAGCATTTCACAATTCCTCCAGAAAATACCCCTTACCCATTTATAAAACCAATCCAGCATTTTGGTAATTGCAAAAGCATTACCCCATTTATGATACCAAATTCTGTATTAGTCAGCCAAAGGGGTGCTGATGCAAAATACCAGAAATCTGTTGGTCTTTATAAAGGGTATTTATTTGGGGTAGAATCTTACATTTACCAGGCCACGAAGCAAAAGTTGCTTCCCTCACCAAAGTTTATTGCGATGTGTTAGAGCAAGATGGCTGCTGACGTCTGTGAGGGTTCAGGCTTCCTGGGTTCCTCTGTTCTCAGTGCTTGCTTGTCTCTGGTCTCAGCTCCTTGGCTATCTCCATAAGACCAGCTGTAGATTATCAGGCACATGGCGTGTCTCTTTCCTGGGGCTTTCTTTCCTTCCTCATGACCAAGCTCCTCTGTGTGCTTACTTCCCAGGCCTCTAGCTTTAAAACATGACATCTGAACTCAGCATCAGAACTACAACTCAAAATTCTAACTAACTCCTCTGTTCTGCCATGTAGTTTTATCTTTTGAGTCCCCACCTACCAAGGGGTGGGGACTGAACATCCTACTGATATGGCCCAGTCAAAGCCGCAATCAAACCTTAATCATACCCAGAGGAACAGACCAGTTTACAATCATAATCCATATCTATTTTTGGAATTCATAACTATATCAAACTGCCACTGGTATAGTGCTAATTTTAAATTCAACTACAAGTGGTAGAAGAACTATATGTACGAAAATTATAAATGCATCTAACTCTCTTACATTGAGAGATATGTTAACATATATTAAAAGATAAGTCCCACTGAGAGGGTGCCAAGTTCCTGAGAATGTCTGCACTGCCAATAGTGTCCTGCTGTCTCTAAAGCACTAAGGAGCACCTCTGCTAAAGGCACAGTTTACTGCATCAGTCATTGAGATCCTTCTGAAGTGAGTACAAGTATAACCTCTGGAATGACCTCCCAATTTACTTAGAAATCTCTTAGCTATAAAAACTCATTGGTATTTAGTAGTTTCTCCTTTTGGTCAAGGTCCTTTTCCAAATGTTTCACTAGATTGCACTTGGTAATAACCCCCCAGTGCCAGAGTGGTCCATCCCTAAGGGTCATGTCCCATGCTGGGTGGAAGGCAGTGAGTTTATATACTGATTTTGGCTTAGAGAGAACAAGGACATGTTCAGTAGGTAACCCTTAGTCAGTATATAATACTAGACTAAGTTCCAATTTTATGAGGATAAGTTTCATAAGTACAAGCATTAATATCAAGGGTTTGACAAATTGGTCTGTATACTTTTGCTAGGCATTGCCTATGTACTCTAGAAATTCTTGCTGCCCTATTAGAGAATGTAGAGTGATTTCCCAGGAAAGGAATGTGATATTTTGTTAGTTATAGTGTGGGGCCTCACCCACTGAGATAACACTGCATGACCATATGAAAACATTCATACTCCACAGAGGCATGGCCTGGTTACATCCTTCCTACACCTCTCCCGCCAATGACACCCTGCAACAGGGATTCTCCCAACCATAATTTTAACTCTTCTATAATCCAAAACCTCTCTAAAAACAAAGCTGGGGTTTGTAGGTGAATGTCCAAGAGACTTTAATCTCTGGACTGTCCATGTGCCAGATGGGCCCTGAAATTCAATGAAGTTGCAATACCTACTCTCCAGTTCATTGGACTCACCCAGGACAACTAACAAGGTGATGATGATGATGATGGACAATGACCATCTACAACTGTAAGCAAGAGAATCCCATCCACCTTCCCCATGGAATCAAAGCCTCCCCTCAATTAGAGGTGGAGTGGGCAACACCATTCCAGAATCCTCAGGATTGGGGAATGAACTATGGACTAAAGTAGACTCACTGGTGTTTTGCTGTGGAATTGTTGTGATTCTAGCAATAGAAGAAACCATGTCATTCATGTGGAGACAGTGGTGGTTCTGAGGACAGGGAGAGAAAAATTGAGGTGAAATATGTGGGGAATTTGGAGAATTGGTAATTTTCCTGAATGACATTATAATGACAGTTACGTGTCATTACATATCTTGCCATAACTTACAAAATTGTCCTGGAGAGAGTGTAAACTACAATGTAAGCTATAATCCATGCTTAGTGGCAATGCTCTAAAATGTTTTCATCAATTGTAATGAATGTACTGCACTAATGAAAGTGTTGGTAATGTAGGAAAATATGGGAGGTGTAGTAAGAGGGGCATATGGGAAACCCCTATGTTTTTATGTAATATTTATGTAACCTAAATTCCTTTTCTAAAAATGATAAAAAATATATTAAAAAAAAAACAAAGCCAAAATTGTATTTTATGTTGTGCCTTTCATCACCATAAGATTGTGTGCATTTACAATTTTTTCTGTATGTTCCCCAGTATGTTATTTATTTCCCGTTATTTTCAAAGAAGCTTTAGTAAAGTCTCATAAAAAATATATGGCAGGGTATTGGGTGTAGCTTAGCAGTTGAATGACTGCTTCCAATTTACTAGGTCCTGGGATCAATCTCTGGTACTTCCTAATATATATATAAACAAATATTGAAGCATTTCTACTAACCAGGATCAGTTGTTTACATTATGTTTTACACTTTGCACTGTACAATTTTATAGGCTTTGACAAAATGTATAATAACCTGTTTTCTTCATTACAAAATCAGGCAGAACAATTCCAATACCCTAAAAATGCCCTATGTCCACTTATTTCTCCCTACCCCTCCCCTTGGAACTTATGGTAACCAATAAGATTCAATTTATCAAGAATAAGATTCATAGTGCCATGCATTAATATTGATGATATGACATACTGATCTGTTTTCTTTATTAGGCACTGCCTATTTATGCAAGAGATTTTTGCCCCTCTATTTGGGGATATAGGTGGACTCCCCAGGATGTCAGTTTAATGTTTTCTTGATTATTATGTGGGTCATCACACACTGAGATAACACCCTATAACAAGATGAACACCTTTATATTCCCTAGAAGCATGCCCCAGGTGCACTCTTTCCAACATATTCCCCCACACACTGACATTTTGAGTGGATTTTATGTAAATGGTGGTGTTGGAGTACCTCCTTCATTTTTTGGCTAATGAAGTTCCAGTTTTCTCAGGACCATTTGTTGAAGAGACTATTTTTTCTTTCCAATAGAGTGGTTTTTGGCACTCTGCCAAAAGTGAGTTGGCCATAAAAGTGAAGATTGATTGCTAAGCTCTCAATTAAATTCCATTGGACTATCTATCTGTCCTTTTGCCAGTACCATGTTGTTTCAATACTGTAGCTTGGTAAAAAGTTTTAAGACTGAGACGACTGAGTCTTTCATTCTTCTTTTTCAAGACTGCCTTAGCTATTTTGGGCCCGTTACACTTCCATGTAAATTTTCCATTTCTGCAAAGAAGGATGTTGGAATTTTTGAATAGGATTGCATTAAATCTATAAATTGGTTTAGGTAGTATTGACATCTTCACCATATTCAGCCTTTCAATGAACATGGAATATGCTTCCATTTATTTAGGTCTTCTTTGATTTCTTTTAGCAATGTTATGTAGTTTTCTTTGTAAAAGTCTTTTACGTCCTTGGTTATATTTGTTCATATATATTTGTTTCTTTTGGTTGCTATTGTAAAGGGAATTTTTTTAAAAATATATTTTTTATTTATTTTTAAAAGATACTTAGATTACATAAATTGTTACATAAAAAAATATAAGGGATTCTCATATGCCCCAATCCTCAGACTTCCCACTTTTCCCCACATTAACAACTTGTTTCATTAGTATGTTCCATTCATTTCAATTGATGAATACATTTTGGAGCATTGCCACTGAGCATGGACTATAGTTTATATTGTAGTTTATACTCTCTCCCACACAATTCTGTAGCCTATGGCAGGATATATAATGGCCTGTATCTGTCACTGCAATGTCATCCAGATCAATTCCAAGTCCTGAAAATGCCCCCAAATTACACCTCATTTTCCCTTGCACTGACTTCAGCACCTCCAGTGGCCACTGCCTCAACATGAATGATATAATTTCTTCCATTGCTAGAAACACAATAAGTCTATAGTAGAACACCAGTAAGTCTACTCTAGTCAATATTTTATTCACCAATCCTGAGGATTCTGGGATGGTGATGTCCACTCCAACTCTAATTGAGAGGGGCCTTCAATCCCATATGTCTGATGGATGGGACTCTCTTGCTTGCAGTTGTAGATGCTTTCAGTTCCTTGATGTGGTGATTGTCCATCCTCATCTCCCCATTGGCTGTCCTGGGTTTGTCCAATGAACTGGAGAGTAGGTGCTGAATAGCCACTGAGTCTCAGGGCCCAGTTGGCACATTGAGAGCCCAGAGATTTAAGTCTCCTGGATGTACATCTACAAACTCCAACACCAACTATAGGTTTAAACAAAAAGGACAGAAGAGGCATGAGTAGAGGAGTAACATCTGAGTCCAATTCTGTCACACTTGGGAGCACAATCTCCAAAGTAGGGCCCACTAACAAGACACCAAACTCCAGAGCTATCCACCATGACTACAGGATCTGGGTGTCTCCAGAGCCCTTAGGAGCTCCACAGTTTGGGGTAGTGTCCACTTCAGCCTTCTATGAGATCCTATTGGGATGTGCATAAGCAGTACCTCTCTGATGACCTCCTGACTCACTTTGAAGTCTCTTAGCCATATAAACTCATTGACTTTACCTTTACCCCCTTTTATTCAAGTTCTTTTTTCACTTGTATCACCAACTGGTGCTTGGTAGTAATCACTCTGTGCCAGGGAATCTCATCCCTGCAAGTCATGTCCAATGCTGGGGGGAAGGTAATGCATTTATATGCTGAGGTTGGCATAGAGAGAGGCCACATTTGAGCAGCAAGGAAGCTCTCAGGAGGTAACTGTTTGGCACCCTACAACACTAGGCCAAGTTGCAAATTCAAAAGCGAAAGGTTCATAAGCACAGTTGTCAATATCAAGGGACCAACAATGGATCACCTTTCTTCACTAGTCATTGCCCCTGTACTTGGGAGATTGTTGCTGTTCCACTAAAGAATGTGGAAGAGCTTCCCAGAATGGGGATTCAACGATCCTTTGGCTATTGTGTGAATCGCTACCCAATGTGGCAATGCTCCATGAACATTTGAACATATTTATATACTTTATACATATATATATATATGTATGGCAAGGTGAACTTCCTCCCAAGTATCCCTCATCCCTGACACCCCATACCATTGATCATCCCCACCATAGTTTTAACCCTTCTGTGTTCCAAAACATCTTCAAAAAGAAGCTAAGAATGTTGCCAAATTCAATTAATAGGAAAATGCTATAATAATGATAGGTTTAAACATAAGAAATAAAAAATACTTAATAATTTTGTAAAAACTAAAACTAAAATAAAGTAAAAAAATTATGGGGTATTTAAAAAATGAAAAATACTAAAAAAAATTTTTTTTATGTTTTCCCTTTCATCACTGTAATATCTGTTTTCCTATATGTACAGTGGCATTTTTTCCTTTTCTTCCACAGTACCTTACTTTTCTTTTTTTTGTCTTCAGAGAGGTTTTAGGTCACAGTAAAGTTACATACAGAATATAGGGGACTCCCATATACCCAACATCTTCCCCCTTTTCCCCCTTCCCTATTAATAACCATTTTACATGTGGATTGCACATTTGTTACAACTGATGTACACCTATTAAACAGAGCTACTAACCATGGTCAATGGTTTACATAATGTTTTACATTTTAGACCACACATTTTTATAAATTGTTGATGAAATTTAGCACGATCTCTATCCATTATTGCAAGATCATGCAGAACACTTCCATTGCCCACTAAATATCACCACTTCCATTTATTCTACTCCTTCCTTCCCTTCCCCTTGGGGTCCACGGTGACCACCAGGCTGCACTTCTTGAAGGACAGAGTTCATAGATATTTGCTACAATGCTGAGGGCTTGACACAGTAGTCTGTACTTCCCTATTGGGATCTACCAATGCTCTCAAGATACACTCTCTCCTCTGTTTGAGAACATATTGGGCCTCCCCAGCATGGGAGTCCATCTCCTTCCTGCTCATTATGTGGGTCTCCTTCCACTGATACAGCACACCATGACAAAATGTTCACTTGCACATTTTTTTGAAGACTTCCCCAGGTGTGCCATGTCCCTAATGTACCCCCATCAAACATCCTAAACCAGTAACCCCTCCTTGTCATATTGCCAAAAGGGCTTTCTCACCATTATAGTTTAACCCATGTACACACCAATCCCCAGTGTTCACCTGCTCCCTCCCCCAACCCTCACCCAATTTTGATGGACCATCCAACCCATCCTCCCCAGCCTATCCCCATCAAGTTTGCCCACCCAACCCAATAGTATACCTAAACCCTGTCATATCCCTTCACTGCCCAACTACTCACTTCTACCTTACCATAGGTTTCACCCACATGGGTATTGGCTCACAACTTTCTTTTTGCTTTCTATTTCTTGAAAACTTATCTCACAGGCAATAGCTCTCTGAGTTGCCTAGATTTGCTTATTTCACATCAAAGATTTGTCCTTCAATGCCTGGCTTGCTTCACTCAACATAAGGTCCTCAAGATTCATCCATGTTACCTTGTGTGTTAGTACCGTATTCCTTCTTACAGCTGAGTAACATTCCATTGTATGTATATACCACATTTTGTTTATTCATTCATCTGTTGATGGGCATTTGGGTTGATTCCAACTTTTGGCAATTGTGAATAATGCCTTTATGAACATTGGTGTGGATATATCTGTTCATGTCCTTGCTTTCAGTTCTTCTGGGTTTATACCCATCAGTGGAATTGATGGGTCCTATGGCAAATCTATAGTTAGTTTTTTGAGGAACCGCAAGAATATCCTCCAAAATGACTGGACCATTCTATGTTCCCACCAGCAGTGGATCAGTGTTCCTATTCCTCAACATCCTCTCCAACACTTATCGTCCTCTGTTTTTTTAAGGGCCACCAGTGTAATGGTTGTAAGAAGGTATTTCATTGTAGTTTTGGTTTGCATTTCCCTAATAGCTAGTGAAGTTGAAAATCTTTTCATGTGCTTTTCAGCCATTTGTATTTCTTCTTTGGACAAGTGTCTGTTCAAATAACTTGCTCATTTTTTAAATGGGTTGTGTGTCTTTTTATTTCTGACATATAGGATTTCTTTATATATGCATGATATTAGGCACCTATAAGAAATATGGTTACCAAATGTTTTTCCCAATTGCATGGGCTGTCTTTTCACTTGACAAACTCCTTTGAGTGCAAAAGGTTTTAATTTTGAGGAGGTCCCATTTATCTATTTTTTCTTTTGCTGTTCATTGTTTAGGTGTTAAGTTCATGAAACCATTTCCTATTACAAGGTCCTGTAGATACTTCTCTACATTATCTTCCAAGGTGTTTATGATCTTAGCTTTTATATTTAGATCTTCAATCCATCTTAGGTTGATTTTTATATAAAGTGTGAGATGGTGTTCCTCTTTCATTCTTTTGGATATGGATATCCAGTTCTCCAAGCACCATTTGTTGAAGAGGTGATTCTATCCCAGTTGAATAGGCTTAGTGGCCTTGTCAAATATCAGATGACTGTATATGTGAGGATCTATATCAGAATTCTCAATACAGTTTCATTGGTCAGTTTGTCTATCCTTGTGCCAATACCATGCAATTTTGACCACTGTAGCTTTGCAGTATATTTTAAAGTCAAGTAGTGTTATTCCTCCAAATTCATTTTTCTTTTTCAATATGTTTTTGGCTATTCAGGGCCTCTTGCCCTTCCAAATAAATTTCATAGTTAGTTTTTCCAATTCAATAAAAAATGCTGTGTTGATTTTTATTGGGTTTGCATTATATCTGTATATTAGTTTGGATAGGACAGACATCTTAATGATATTTAGTCTTCTATCCATGAAAAGGGAATATTCTTCCATTTATTTAAGTCTTCTTTGATTTCCTTTAAAAGTATTGGGTAGTTTTCCGTGTATAAGTCATTTACACCATTAGTTAAATTTATCCCTAAGTATTTGATTTTTATAGTTGCTATTGTAAATGGTATTTTTTCTTGATTTCCTCCTCAGATTGTTCATTATTGGTGTACAGAAATGCTACTGATTTTTTCACATTGATCTTATAACAGTGTCTTTACTGAACTCATTTATTAGTTCTAGAAGCTTTATTGTAGATTTCTCAAGGCTTTTTATGTATAGGATCATGTTGTCTGCAAATAGTGACTTTTTACTTCTTCCTTTCCAATTTGGATGACTTTTATTTCTTTTTCTTGCCTTAGTGTTCAAGCAAGTACTTCTAACACTATGTTAAATAGGAGTGGTGATAGTGGGCATCCTTGTCTTGTTACCAATCTTAGAGTGAAAGCTTTTAGGATTTTCCCATTGTATATGATGCTAACTGTGGTTTTTGCATATATATCCTTTATCATGTTCAGAGAGTTTCCTTTTATTCTTATGTCTTACAGAGTTTTTATCAGGAAAGGGTGTTGCATTTTGTCAAGTGTTTTTTCTGGATCTATAGAGATGATCATGTGATTTTTTTCTTTCAGTCTTTTTATGTGGTGTACTACATTGCTTGATTTTCTTATGTTGAACCATCCTAGCATACCCGGGATGAAATCCACTTGGTCATGGAGTATAATTCATTTGATGTATTGTTAAATACAATTAGCAAGTATTTTGTTGAGGATTTTAGCATTTAGATTTATT